>JAOPHQ010005309.1:0-26488 GCA_030340625.1 Merluccius polli
TCACACCTGGCGTTTTATTTTTTCTGCCAGCGCTCTTTCTACATTGTATTCCTATGTAGCAGAGCGCTTTTGGAAAACGGCCCCGGCGTTTTTTTAAACGCCACTCTCGGCGCTTTCTTCTCCCGCACCGAGCGTAAAAAAAAGTTGAAAAAAGTTCGACTGTCAGAAAAAAAGCGCCCGACGTCAGGCGCTTTTTTGACAGCTGATCAATCACAGTACGCCGCAAATCGCGCATCATCGAAACGAAGCTCCTGGACTATGATGCTCGGCACCTCGCTGCTGCCTTCCCGAGTGATATCTGCACACACAAACGTGCAGATACACGACTCTCCTCCTCGTCGTCAGTTAGGGCCAATGCAAGCGCCAATCGCCTGTTTCTAGCCATTTAACAACGATGGGTAGCCTGGATACGTAGTAGGCGAGTAACGTCGGGGTCTAGAGTGGGTTCGTTGCTAGGCGATAGAAAAAACGCGCTCGCCGTTTTTAGGACAAAAAGCGCTGCCAGCTTTTTTTGTTGTTGAAAAAGCGGTCGGCTCAACTTTTCCCTATCACAAAAAACGCCAGGTGTGAACACGCCCTAAGAGGAGAGTTTTGTTAATACTTGAAACAGGAGCACAATGACAGCACTGGAGGAAACTGGAAGCCTTTCTGTTGCAGTCTGCTAGTAGAAGTACAAGTACACACCCTGTACTAGTAGAAGTACACGGTAGTACAAGTACACACCCTGTACTAGTAGAAGTACACGGTAGTACAAGTACACAGCCCTGTGCTGGTACCAACAAGTATGCGGCCTGTACTAGTAGAAGTACATGTCCTCGGCTAGTATATGTACTAGTACATCCTAGTATATGTACTAGTATAGGTACTAGTACATGCTAGTATAGGTACTAGTACATCCTAGTATAGGTACTAGTACATCCCAGTATAGGTACTAGTATAGGTACTAGTACATGCTAGTATAGGTACTAATATAGGTTCTAGTACAGGTACTAGTATAGGTTCTAGTACATGCTAGTATAGGTACTAGTATAGGTACTAGTACATCCTAGTATAGGTACTAGTACATCCCAGTATAGGTACTAGTATAGGTACTAGTACATGCTAGTATAGGTACTAATATAGGTTCTAGTACAGGTACTAGTACAGGTACTAGTATAGGTTCTAGTACATGCTAGTATAGGTACTAGTATAGGTACTAGTACATCCTAGTATAGGTACTAGTACATCCCAGTATAGGTACTAGTATAGGTACTAGTACATCCTAGTATAGGTACTAGTACATCCCAGTATAGGTACTAGTATAGGTACTAGTACATCCCAGTATAGGTACTAGTATAGGTACTAGTACACGGCCAGTCCTTCATAGCTTGCACTTTGATTCCCACTGACGGTGCCACTGATGACCATTTTGTATTGTGTATATATTTTACTGCTGTACAGTATTTATTGGTTTGCTTTAACATTTCGAGAAGAAAAAAAAAACTAATGTTTGTGTGAGAATATTTTTTGGCCTTGTGTTTTTTCGTGTACATTTTGACCAAACTGGAGACTGTAAATACTATTTGGGAATACGTGTATTAAAAACAAAAGTACTCCTGCGTCCTTCGTTATGTGATGCGTTTCAGATGACCGACACCGCTGCCTACGATCACCTCATGGTTGGACAGTACATTTAGGAGTACATTTAGGTTTAGGAGTACATTTAGGAGTACGTTTCGGTTTAGGAGTACATTTAGGAGTACATGTAGGAGTACGTTTAGGTTTAGGAGTACATTTAGAAGTACATTTAGGTTTAGGAGTACATGTAGGAGTACGTTTAGGTTTAGGAGTACATTTAGAATTACATTTAGAAGTACATTTCGGTTTAGGAGTACATTTAGAAGTACATTTCGGTTTAGGAGTACATTTAGGAGTACATTTAGAAGTACATTTAGAAGTACATTTCGGTTTAGGAGTACATTTAGAAGTACATTTAGGTTTAGGAGTACATTTAGAAGTACATTTCGGTTTAGGAGTACATTTAGAATTACATTTAGAAGTACATTTAGGTTTAGGAGTACATTTAGCAGTACATTTAGAAGTACATTTCGGTTTAGGAGTACATTTAGGAGTACATTTAGAAGTACATTTAGAAGTACATTTCGGTTTAGGAGTACATTTAGAAGTACATTTAGGTTTAGGAGTACATTTAGCAGTACATTTAGAAGTACATTTCGGTTTAGGAGTACATTTAGGAGTACATTTAGAAGTACATTTAGAAGTACATTTCGGTTTAGGAGTACATTTAGAAGTACATTTAGGTTTAGGAGTACATTTAGCAGTACATTTAGAAGTACATTTCGGTTTAGGAGTACATTTAGGAGTACATTTAGAAGTACATTTAGAAGTACATTTAGGTTTAGGAGTACATTTAGAAGTACATTTCGGTTTAGGAGTACATTTAGGAGTACATTTAGAAGTACATTTCGGTTTAGGAGTACATTTAGGAGTACATTTAGAAGTACATTTAGGTTTAGGAGTACATTTAGGAGTACATTTAGAAGTACATTTAGAAGTACATTTAGGTTTAGGAGTACATTTAGGAGTACATTTAGGTTTAGGAGTACATTTAGGAGTACATTTAGCGTTGACTAGACGGTCAGGACATTCAGAGACAGCAGGTTGTTTACTTTGATGGATAAGGAATTCATTTTATTTTATACATTACTTTCTTACACCAGAGAGTTGAAATGAGAGGCGGGGGGCGGAGTCTTGTATGTCAGGTGTGTATTTACAGTTCGACAGCAGAGGGAACAGTTGGAAGATGTGTTCAGGGGTCGTGACCCTTGTAAAACCGGGACAGGAAGTCAGCCGGTCGCTGGTTCTCCGTCTCGTGGAAGTAGCGCATGATGTGCGTCTTCTGCTTCCACACGTTAATGGTCTCCTCCAGCTCCATCTTCCCCTGGAGACACACGTCACCATGGTTACGGAGACATCACCATGTTTACCAAAAGAGACACGTCACCATGGTTACCAAGGATAGAGAGAGAGATCTATCCATCTATCTATCTATCTATCTATCTATCTATCTATCTATAGTAGCAAAGCACACCGAGTGTAATATTGTTATTATACAACGGTTACCAACAAAATAAATAATCAAAATGTATTCATATTGTGGGGCAATGTGCTCTCAAAATGGGGTCAGACTAGTTCCTGGAAAACCATCAGACACACCCATAGACTCCCATGTAATGAACACTAGTTTACTACTCCAGCAAGTAGACCCTTAGTAACGCCCTAGCAACAGAGATGCTTTGTAGTCTCTGTTGAGTCAGGTCATTGTGGGCTGTAATGTAAACTGTTATTATGTTATGTCATCACCTTGATGACCAGCATGTCGATGACGCGGGGGTCGCTGATGTGCTTGTTCTTGTCGAACATCTCCCGCACCTTATCCTTCGCCTGCCTGGTGGTGATGTCCAGCTGGAACAGCGCCACTAGGGGACACACCCAGGTATTACATACCGCTGTACTGTGATCTTACATACCGCTACATGTGATCTTACATACCGCTACATGTGATCTTACATATAACTACATGTGATCTTACATACAGCTACATGTGATCTTACATTCAGCTACATGTGATCTTACATTCAGCTACATGTGATATTACATACCGCTACATGTGATCTTACATACCGCTACATGTGATCTTACATACCGCTACATGTGATCTTACATACCGCTACATGTGATCTTACATACCGCTACATGTGATCTTACATACCGCTACATGTGATCTTACATACCGCTACATGTGATCTTACATACCGCTACATGTGATCTTACATACCGCTGTACTGTGATCTTATACAGCTACATGTGATCTTACATACCGCTACATGTTACATACAACTACATGTTACATACCGCTACATGTTACATACAACTACATGTTACATACCACTACATGTGATCTTACATACCGCTACATGTTACATACAACTACATGTTACATACCACTACATGTGATATTACATACCGCTACATGTGATCTTACATACAGCTACATGTGATCTTACATACAGCTACATGTGATCTTACATACCGCTACATGTGATGTTACATACCGCTACATGTTACATACAACTACATGTTACATACCACTACATGTGATATTACATACCGCTACATGTTACATACCACTACATGTGATCTTACATACAGCTACATGTGATCTTACATACAGCTACATGTGATATTACATACCGCTACATGTGATCTTACATATGTAATAAGAGGTCGTCCAACTCAACACTGAAGCTGACTAAAGTTTCACACTTCCTTCTGTACTGTAATGTATATTTTATTGTAAGTATCGTATTGTATAACATTCAAAATTGCGTATTTATATTTTACCTTTTGTTTTTGCAGTGTAAATGTTTCTATTCTACGCCGATTAAGCAGCAGCATAATTCTGCATAACCTTTGGCAATAAATAATAATAATAATATATATATATCATTTTAGTAAGCGAATGTTGTTGACAGACAGACAGACAGACAGACAGACAGACAGACAGACAGACAGACAGAGAGAGAGAGACAGACAGACAGACAGACAGACAGACAGACAGACAGACAGACAGACAGACAGACAGGTACCAGTAGATAACAGACAGACAGACAGACAGACAGACTCTTAACAGTCGGCTACATGTCAACATGACTTAGCTCCCCGTCCAGACTCGACCTTGAGGCGGTCCGGGTCCTGGGCGCTGGGGGGTCGGGGGTCCAGGTCCTACCTGTGTTCGGGACCTCGCGGTACCAGGCCCGGTACAGCTCCCGGACCCGGCGCTTGGCCTGGTCCAGGTCCCGGCTGAAGATCGGCTTCACGACGCGAGCAGCTCCCGCTGCGGTCCGGGTGGCCGCGGTGGCCGCCATGTTGCTGCTGGAGTCTCTTCCTCTGGTCCTCCTGCTCCTCCTACTACTGCTCCTCCTACTGCTCCTCCTCTTCCTCCTCCTCCTCCTGCTGCTTTATGTCGAGGCGGGCGGTGCTGCCCCCTGCAGGCCGGAGTCTCATCAGCTGTTGCTAAGGGCAACGGCTCCTCTTCCTGGGGTCCACGTCGCGTCCCCTCTGAACCGGAACTACAATAACCTTTATTTATACAGCACTAGTGGTGTGCGATACTGCATATTGGTATCGATCCGATACCAAGTAAATATAGGCCAGTATCGCCGATATCGATACCGATACTTTTCAATAAATAAGGTGGATGCGTCATTGAATTGCTAAATCTCAATTAATTTAAGTGTTTTTTGTGATGTTTCCTTTTTTATTATTAAATAGTTAAAACCTAGGACAGAATGAGAACAAAGTTTATAATTAAATAGAAAATGCTTTATCAAGTTTGCGTCACGTGATTCGCGTGACGGCGCAACATCTAAACACAAGAGGGGGGGGGGAGCAAAGTGAGCTCTGTGCTGACACCGGAGCGGCGGCGGTGACCGCTGTTTCCTCTTTGCCGAAACCGAAGCATTGCAAACAAGAGCGGAACTTAAAGTAAAGAATCGATCCCAACAGGCTAGTATCGATCCGATACCGACTTGGTATCGATACTATCGATATTTGGATCGATCCGCCCACCACTATACAGCACCTTTTAGACATTCAACAAGACACAAAGTGCTTTATATGATGAAAAGAAACGGTAGACAGAATACAAGAGGTGGCAGAATTGAAGCCTGTGACAAAATAGAGTTTTCTAATAACCAGTCATTTATTTATTGATTACAAAAATGCAGATGATGTACAATTAGTCACTGCTCTACAGTATATTAAATATCAAAATATGGTCACAATACAGGTAGCTAGGTGTAGCTAGGCATCTCCTCGGATCTCCATCCTCCTCCCGCCCCAGATCTCCAGATGTCCTTGACTTCCCACTTGTCTCCCAGTGTCCACCGGGTTTCGACCGCTCCTGGTCCCGGTCCAGACGCAGGTCCCAGTTCTACAGAAATCATATGTTGTATTCCCCAGCAGAGAAGGGGAACCCTGACTGTGCTAAAGATACCAGCGGTGTTACGTTACAAGCGGTACTCATACCCTTGGAAACACCGACCGCTAGGAACCATTTAAACAACGCACGGCCGAGAGAGAGGTTGTAAAAAAAATAATGAATTATTTTTATGAATGTTCATCGTCATCATGTACACAGGAGAAAACTATTTCTCTCCTCAGAGGAAATATTCCAGTTTTCGACTTACTTACACTCACAAAAGTAAAAATATAAAAACAACAAAGAAAAAGAAAATTTTTAAAAGTGCAAATTCATACACAGAGGTGAGCTCAGGGTCAGGGGTCACAGACAGCTCTCCCAGGCTGAATGAGAAGGCACTAAGGTCGGCTCTCTCTGGGGCCTCTCTGGCTGTTTTGGACCCTCTGGAGCCCCAAGCGGTTTGGGGCCCTTCTGTCTCTCTGGGGCCCCTGGCTGTCTGGTGCTCCCGTCTCTCTGGGGCCCCTCTTGCTCTTTGGATCTCAGGGGAAACAGACAGCCAGGTGTCCAGAGGGCCAGGGAAACTTCCTGGGGTCCTCCGTCTGTCTGGGGCCCGGCTCCCAGGGGCCCCAGACAGCTGGAGGGGCCCCTCAGTGCTCCAGGCTGTTGCCCAGCACCTGTCCCTCTTGCAGGGCCGCCAGAGCCAGCCTCAGGTGTTCCTTGAGGGACTGGACCTCGCGCAGGCTCCGCCCCCGCATGCTGCTTAGCTCCGCCTCCAGCTCCCTGCGCCGCTCCGAGGACAACCGCTTCTCCTGGGAGGTCACAGGTCGAACTTTAGTGTACATAGAAGTTCACTGGCTTTATGTCACACACACACACACACACACACACACACACACACACACACACACACACACACACACACACACACACACACACACACACACACACACACACACACACACACACACACACACACACCGTGTTGAGGGCCTGCAGCTCGTTGCGCAGACAGCCGATCTCCTGGTGGAGGTACTCCACCTCCTTCTCCTTCACCTGGACGAGGACCTGAAGGAAAACCACCGGATTACTACACAGACCCGCTGGCTTTACTCTGAGCTAACGTATGCTAAGCTCGACATTAGCCTGCTGTTTTCCATGGACAGCTTTTGGATAATAGTTAAGTTTATAGTTATGATTATAAGAGTTATAGTTGGTTATATTTCCCAGCCTCTCTCAGAAGCTTCTGTGTTAAACAATATTCTGCTTCCTCATAATCCGCAGCTAAGCCGGGTTTCGTAAGTCCATTTCAAAACCCAACTGTTGAATCTCTTTGTGTTGCTAAACGTGTTCATTTCCAGGTCTTCTAGTAGAACAAGTCCACATCCTGCTGCCGTTTCCCACGCTAACATGGGAACCAGGACAGGTTGTTAGGGTGGAGCTCTTACCTCCAGTTCACAGGATGTCATGGTCCTGTTGTCGTTAGCGACGCCTCCTGACCCTTGACCTGCGCCCACAGAGCGCGAACGCCCCACCGCCTCCACCAGGCGAGCCTTGAGGTCCTGCAGGACATAAGACAAGTCTTGAGATGAACCCTCATAATGTACCGCACCTGGCCTAGTCTCATCTGGTCTAACACCTGGTCTAGTCCAACTCACCTGGTCGAACTATTCACCTGGTCTAGTCTAACTCACTTGGTCTAGTCTATCTCACCTGGTCTAGTCTCATCTGGTCTATCACCTGGTCTAGTCCAACTCACCTGGTCGAACTATTCACCTGGTCTAGTCTAACTCACCTGGTCTAGTCCAACTCACCTGGTCTAGTCTATCTCACCTGGTCTAGTCTATCTCACCTGGTCTAGTCTTACTCACCTGGTCTACCTCACCTGGCCTAGTCCAACTCACCTGGTCTAGTCCAACTCACCTGGTCTAGTCTATCTCACCTTATCTAGTCTAACTCACCTGGTCTAGTCTAGCTCACCTGGTCTAGTCTATCTCACCTGGTCTAGTCTAACTCACCTGGTCTAGTCTAGCTCACCTGGTCTAGTCTATCTCACCTGGTCTAGTCTAACTCACCTGGTTCTCCTTCCGCAGCAGGTCCAGGTCTCTCTCCCGGCGGCTCAGCTCTCTCTCCCTCTCTGCGGCGTCCTGCTGGGAGCGGTTCAGCTCCAGACACTTGTGGGAGTAGCGCTCAGACAGACCTGCCAGCTCCCGCTGCAGCGCCTCCGTGTCCGCCCTGCACAGGAACACGCATCACAACACGCCAACGTGTATAAATATAATAACACCAGAGTGAGATGATGTAATATAATAACACTAGAGTGAGATGATGTAATATAATAACACTAGAGTGAGATGATGTAATATAATAACACTAGAGTGAGATGATGTAATATAATAACACTAGAGTGAGATGATGTAATATAATAACACTAGAGTGAGATGATGGTGATATAACAACACTAGAGTGAGATGATGTAATATAATAACACTAGAGTGAGATGATGTAATATAATAACACTAGAGTGAGATGATGGTGATATAACAACACTAGAGTGAGATGATGTAATATAATAACACTAGAGTGAGATGATGTAATATAATAACACTAGAGTGAGATGATGTAATATAATAACACTAGAGTGAGATGATGTAATATAATAACACTAGAGTGAGATGATGGTGATATAACAACACTAGAGTGAGATGATGTAATATAATAACACTAGAGTGAGATGATGTAATATAATAACACTAGAGTGAGATGATGGTGATATAACAACACTAGAGTGAGATGATGTAATATAATAACACTAGAGTGAGATGATGTAATATAATAACACTAGAGTGAGATGATGTAATATAATAACACTAGAGTGAGATGATGTAATATAATAACACTAGAGTGAGATGGTGGTGATATAATAACACTAGAGTGAGATGATGGTGATATAACAACACTAGAGTGAGATGATGGTGATATAACAACACTAGAGTGAGATGATGGTGATATAATAACACTAGAGTGAGATGGTGGTGATATAATAACACTAGAGTGAGATGATGGTGATATAATAACACTAGAGTGAGATGGTGGTGATATAATAACACTAGAGTGAGATGATGGTGATATAATAACACTAGAGTGAGATGATGGTGATATAATAACACTAGAGTGAGATGGCGGTGATATAATAACACTAGAGTGAGATGATGGTGATATAATAACACTATAGTGAGATGATGGTGATTTAATAACACTAGAGTGAGATGGCGGTGATATAATAACACTAGAGTGAGATGATGTAATATAATAACACTAGAGTGAGATGATGGTGATATAATAACACTAGAGTGAGATGATGGTGATATAATAACACTAGAGTGAGATGATGGTGATATAATAACACTAGAGTGAGATGGTGTTGATATAATAACACTAGAGTGAGATGGTGGTGATATAATAACACTAGAGTGAGATGATGGTGATATAATAACACTAGAGTGAGATGGTGGTGATATAACAACACTAGAGTGAGATGGTGGTGATATAATAACACTAGAGTGAGATGATGGTGATATAATAACACTAGAGTGAGATGATGGTGATATAACAACACTAGAGTGAGATGATGGTGATATAATAACACTAGAGTGAGATGATGGTGATATAATAACACTAGAGTGAGATGATGGTGATATAATAACACTAGAGTGAGATGGTGGTGATATAATAACACTAGAGTGAGATGATGGTGATATAATAACACTAGAGTGAGATGGTGGTGATATAATAACACTAGAGTGAGATGATGGTGATATAATAACACTAGAGTGAGATGATGGTGATATAATAACACTAGAGTGAGATGGTGGTGATATAATAACACTAGAGTGAGATGATGGTGATATAATAACACTAGAGTGAGGTACATACTGCAGCTGGGTCCGCAGGTCAGCGGCGCCCCCCACCCGCCCACAGAGCCTGGTGGCCCGCTCCACCTCCCTCTCCAGCTGCTCCTTGTGAGCCTTCTTCAACGCCTCCATCGCTAACAACAACAACCCATTAAACAGAAGGTAGGGCAGGAAGAAATATTATGGGCTGTATGAGGTTGTGATGAAGCTTGAATGTTGACCTTTAACCTGTTGTAACATCACTGTAAACCACGGCCTCAGGTGGCTTATTGCTGTTATGAAACGGTTGCTATAGACCAGCTAGTAAGGTTTCACTAAATAAACACACAGCAACATTTATTGAAAACAAATCATTCCTCCGCCGAGCGATATAGTTCCTCAAGACAGCATGTGTGTGAGTATGTTACGGCTTTGAGCCAATCAGAATCAAGGACCGGAACTATCAGTTTTATTTAACTATATTACTTATACTCTCCTCCTCCTCTTCCTTATCCTCTCACCTCCCCCCCCCTCCTCCTCATCCTGTCCCTCTGTCCTCTCCCCCTCCCCCTCCCCCAACTCACCTTGTGCGGTGGCTCGGGTCTCCTCCCGGAGTAGTCTCTCCTGCTCCTCCTGCACCTCCTTGCTCCGCCGCTCTTGTTGCCGCTGCACCTCCTGCAGGGCGTGGCGGTGAGCGCGCTCCAACGCCGCCAGACTGCTCCTGCATGCCGCGTCCGGGCCACACGCACCTCCTCCTAACCCTACACCTCCTCCTCCTCCCCCCCCCCTCCTCCTCCTCCCCCCCTCAGTGTCTCCAGTTGCTGCCTCAGTGACGCCACCTGGAGGTCAAACAGAGAAACACGCCGAGGTAAAGCGGAGCGCAGTACTATAGCATTAAATACAGTACTACTGTAGTATTATTAATACAGTTCTATAGTAGTATTAATACAGTACTACTGTAGTATTAATACAGTACTATAGTAGTATTAAATACAGTACTATAGTAGTATTAATACAGTACTATAGTAGTATTAAATACAGTACTATAGTAGTATTAATACAGTACTATAGTAGTATTAAATACAGTACTACTGTAGTATTATTAATACAGTACTATAGTAGTATTAAATACAGTATTACTGTAGTATTAAATACAGTACCATAGTAGTATTAAATACAGTATTACTGTAGTATTAAATACAGTACTATAGTAGTATTAAATAAAGTATTACTTTAGTATTAAATACAGTACTATAGTAGTATTAAATACAGTACTATAGTAGTATTAAATAAAGTATTACTTTAGTATTAAATACAGTACGATAGTAGTATTAATACAGTATTACTGTAGTATTAAATACAGTACTACTGTAGTATTAAATACAGTACTATAGTAATATTAAATACAGTATTACTGTAGTATTAAATACAGTACTATAGTAGTATTAAATACAGTACTATAGTAGTATTAATACAGTACTATAGTAGTATTAAATACAGTATTACTGTAGTATTAAATATAGTACTATAGTAATATTAATACAGTATTACTGTAGTATTAAATACAGTACTATAGTAGTATTAAATACAGTATTACTGTAGTATTAAATACAGTAGTATAGTAGTATTAATACAGTACTACTGTAGTATTAAATACAGTACTACTGTAGTATTAAATACAGTACTATAGTAGTATTAAATACAGTATTACTGTAGTATTAATATAGTACTATAGTAGTATTAATACAGTACTATAGTACTATTAATAGAGTACTACTGTAGTATTAAATACAGTACTATAGTAGTATTAAATACAGTATTACTGTAGTATTAAATACAGTACTATAGTAGTATTAATATAGTACTATAGTAGTATTAATACAGTACTATAGTACTATTAATACAGTATTACTGTAGTATTAAATATAGTACTATATTAGTATTAATACAGTACTATAGTAGTATTAATACAGTACTATAGTAGTATTAATACAGTACTATAGTAGTATTTATAGTACGGTATTTCACTACTACACACTTGTTTTACAGTGTAGTGTGTACAACAGTGAGATTATCAAACCACAGCACAGCAAACAGAACCGCCTCAGCAGCAAGAACACAACCACCAGTCCATGATGTGGGGTTGTGTGTTATTGGTGTGTGTTGTGTGTTGTTGGTGTGTGTTGTTGGGGTTGTGTTGTGTGTGGTTGGTGTGTGTTGTTGGGGTTGTGTTGTGTGTGGTTGGGGTTGTGTTGTGTGTGGTTGGGGTTGTGTTGTGTTGTTGGGGTTGTGTGTTAAAGGCGTGTTGTTGTTCTGGTCCTGGTTAGTTTGGGTCGTGCTGCTGAGGAACAGATGCATGCTAGAAGATGTTTTCTTCTTGGAGGTTAAAAGGCAGGAAGTGTTCCTTCATCCGGGAGATGAAGGGTTAATTTGCATGTTAATTCCAGAACGTATGCAAATTAGAAATTGCACTGCACGCACTACCTCCCTGTGCAGCGCCTCATTGGCTGGCTGGCCGCTGGACTGAGAGCTGATTGGCAGGGCCTTCATCTCCTTCAAAGGCAAGCGTTCAAACTCCTCCCACTTGTTCTCTATCTCCTCCTCCATTCGCTGCCAGGGGTCCGTGCCCGCCGGCCCCTTCCTGGACAGCAAGGCCTCCCATTGGCTGCTGGTGGTGTCTCGGTTCCTCCCCTCCTGCCATTGGCTGTGCTCCTTGCCCTGGCCCTCCCCTGCTTCTCTCTGATTGGCTGGGTGGGCGGGAACAGGGAGGGGAGACAGCTCCACGTAGTCGAAGCGCCGCTGGGAGGGGGAGGAGGGGGGGCGCGCCGACGCACGCCGGGCAGAAAGAAGTGCACCATGGGAGTTCTCCTTATCGCTGCTGCTGTCAGGAAGCCTGGAGAGGACAACTGTTGTTGTAATTATCTTTCCATTCAACTTTTAGATCTTAACTTACACCTCAACTTCTATACAGTCTAAGTCTAGACCTTAACTTCTGTAAGTTCTAGGAAGTCTATTCCTTGATTTGCACTAGGCCGGGTTGAGGTCATGTGACCAGGTAGGGGGCAAGGCTGTGGTCATGTGACTCACTGCGTGAGGTCAGGTGACCTGCTGGGGCGGACGCTCTTCCTCAGAACTTCGATCCAGTTCCTCCGGATCCCGGCCGTCATGGCCGACAGCGTCACCACGGCTTCACGGGTCTGAGGGCACAGAGGCACCATGGGTAATTATTCATTTAAGTTCGTAATAGTCATAAATAAAGGTAATCATAATCATAATATTTCTCATAATATTAACGATACCATAAGCAAATATGTTTTTCTGTCTTGAACAAAGACAGAAAAACATCTTGAATCTGCAGACGGAAATTATACAAACTGTGAGAACAGACAGGTGAGACAGGTAAGAGATGTGAAAGACGTGAGACAGGTAAGAAATATGAGACGGGTTAGAGAGATGAGACATGTAAGGGAGGCGAGTCATGTAAGAGAGGTGAGACAGGTGAGACAGATGAGAGAGGTGAGACAGGTAAGAGATATGAGACAGGTGAGAGAGGCGAGACAGGTGAGAGACATGAGACAGGTAAGAGATATGAGACAGGTAAGAGATATGAGGCAGGTAAAAGAGGCGAGACAGGTGAGAGAGGCGAGACAGGTACCTGGATCTGAAAGCCATAGTTCTTCTCCACATCAAACTCAGAAACCTTCAAGCAGGAATTGAGGTCAATCTCTCCATCTGGCTCGTCTTTCTGGAAGGAAAGATTACAGATCAACATTTCACAATATTACAGATTCCCAATGACAGATTAAGATTAAGATGAATAACAGGAAGTGATAAGGAGGTGGGGAGAAGATGGCCGCAGTGATAATTACCTCCTCTGCTCCAGAGTCTCTGTAATATTTGAGCCCGGCGTCGGTCAGAACAAACCAGTGCTTCTTCCACTGGAAGACAACACAAACCATTAAAGAACTGAACCCATAGAGTTCAAGAACTACAACCTCATAAAGTTCAAGAACTACAACTACAGTTAAAGAACTACAACTACATAAAGTTCAAGAACTAAAACCAGAGTTCAAGAACTACAACTACATAAAGTTAAACTACAACTACATAAAGTTCAAGAACTAAAACCACAGTTAAAGAACTACAACTACATAAAGTTAAAGAACTACAACTACATAGAGTTAAACTACAACTACATAGAGTTAAAGAACTACAACTACACAAAGTTAAACTACAACTACATAGAGTTAAAGAACTACAACTACACAAAGTTAAAGAACTACAACTACATAAAGTTAAAGAACTAAAACCAGAGTTAAAGAACTACAACTACATAAAGTTAAACTACAACTACATAAAGTTAAAGAACTACAACTACATAAAGTTAAACTACAACTACATAGATTTAAAGAACTAAAACCACAGTTAAAGAACTACAACTACATAAAGTTAAAGAACTACAACTACATAAAGTTAAAGAACTACAACTACATAAAGTTAAAGAACTAAACCCAGAGTTAAAGAACTACAACTACATAAAGTTAAAGAACTACAACTACACAAAGTTAAAGAACTACAACTACATAAAGTTAAAGAACTAAACCCAGAGTTAAAGAACTACAATTACACAAAGTTAAAGAACTACAACTACATAAAGTTAAAGAACTACAACTACATAAAGTTAAAGAAGTACAACTACATAAAGTTAAAGAACTACAAGCACAGAATTAACAAACTACACCTGCACAGGCAGTTTCAATCTAAGCAGATGGTAACCAGAAAAACCTGATGCTGTGTGTGTGTGTGTATGTGTATGTGTGTGTGTGTGTGATATGGTGGTGAGTGAGTGTTACCTCTCCCACGTCGTCCATCTTGGACATCCATCCCTTCTTGAAGTTCAGCAGATCCGGCTGTAGGGTCAAAAGGTCAAAGGTTAACCGTAGGCTAACAAGGTCACCATTACATGTTTACATCATCAAACATCCTGTTTGGTACACAGGTTCGAATCCCTAAGTTCTTCAAATGACACTTCTTTACAACCTGTTGATACTGTAAAGAGTACAGGCAGGAAATAAGAAGTACTTCCTTGTAGCGCTGCAATCAACCATTATTTTCATCGTCGATTAATCCAACGATCATTTTTTCGATTAATCATTTAGTCCTAAATAATGTCATAAATAATAACAAATGCCAAGAGAAAGTAAAGTATTAATTTTATATAATGATCCATGAACCAAACATTTTAATTTCGGAAGCCTCAAAGGTTTGGTATTTGTACTGATAAATTACCTAAACCATTAATCGATTTTACAAATTAGATTTGATTAATTTTTGGTCGATGGACTAATCGATTAATGGTTTGCAGCCTTACTTCCTCGAAGGAGAATTCAACTATATGTAAACAGACAGGAGAAAAACATTTACACCTGCACTGTGTGTGTGTGTGTGTGTGTGTGTGTGTGTGTGTGTGTGTGTGTGTGAGGGGTAAGAACTAGTATGAGTGTGAGTGACATGTCTTAACTGGATTTTAACAGAACCATCTTTGGAGTTTGATTGACAGGTTGCAGAGGGACAGAAACACACACACACACACACACACACACACACACACACACACACACACACACACACACACACACACACACAGTCTCTTGTAGTTTTAGTTCCCTGCATTTGTAGTTCTATAATAGTATTAGGTTGTAGTTGTGTGTGTGTGTGTGTGTGTGTGTGTGTGTGTGTGTGTGTGTGTGTGTGTGTGTGTGTGTGTGTGTGTGTGCAACAGAAGAAAATACATTTTTCGGGGAATTAAGTTACACTGCAGACTCACCCTCCCACAAAACACACAACTACACAACTACACACAACTACACACCTCACCCTCCTACAAACCACACAACTACACACAACTGCACACCTCACCCTCCTACAAACCACACAACTACACAACTACACGCAACTACACACCTCACCCTCCTACAAACCACACAACTACACACAACTGCACACCTCACCCTCCTACAAACCACACAACTACACAACTACACGCAACTACACACCTCACCCTCCTACAAACCACACAACTACACACAACTGCACACCTCACCCTCCTACAAACCACACAACTACACACCTCACCCTCCTACAAACCACACAACTACACAACTACACGCAACTACACACCTCACCCTCCTACAAACCACACAACTACACACAACTACACACCTCACCCTCCTACAAACCACACAACTACACAACTACACACCTCACCCTCCTACAAACCACACAACTACACACCTCACCCTCCTACAAACCACACAACTACACACAACTACACACCTCACCCTCCTACAAACCACACAACTACACACCTCACCCTCCTACAAACCACACAACTACACAACTACACACAACTACACACCTCACCCTCCTACAAACCACACAACTACACACCTCACCCTCCTACAAACCACACAACTACACAACTACACACCTCACCCTCCTACAAACTACACAACTACACACAACTACACACCTCACCCTCCTACAAACCACACAACTACACACAACTACACACCTCACCCTCCTACAAACCACACAACTACACACCTCACCCTCCTACAAACCACACAACTACACACAACTACACACCTCACCCTCCTACAAACCACACAACTACACAACTACACACCTCACCCTCCTACAAACCACACAACTACACACCTCACCCTCCTACAAACCACACAACTACACAACTACACACAACTACACACAACTACACACCTCACCCTCCTACAAACAGAAGCAGAAGAAGCCATGTTGTGTTATAGGCCATGTTGTGTGTTGTGTCAGACACACACTCACCGTCATGGTCAGATAGTCCAGACGATAGTCCAGATGTTAGTCCAGACGATAGTCCAGATGATAGTCCAGATGATAGTCCAGACGATAGTCCAGATGATAGTCCAGACGATAGTCCAGACGGTAGTCCAGGTGATAGTCCAGACGGTAGTCCAGGTGATAGTCCAGACGTTAGTTCAGATGATAGTCCAGGTGATAGTCCGGACGGTAGTCCAGGTGATAGTCCAGACGGTAGTCCAGGTGATAGTCCAGACGGTAGTCCAGACGGTAGTCCAGATGATAGTCCGGATGATAGTCCGGATGAAACGAGAGAAAGTGAAGTTACTTCATGCTGGCTGAGGCCTTGCGTCCCCAACTTCCCACTTAACAAATTCCGCAGTAAATCCTGCGGAATGAGACCAGACCCTTGGACCCTAGTCCTCTAGTCCCCTAGTCCTCTAGTCCCCTAGTCCGCTAGTCCTGGTCCGGATCAGGGTCGAGGCGGCTCAGTCCCAGCGGTCCAACATGGCCGTTCAGCAGCAGGTATCTGAGCTCGAGCTGCACTTCCTGGCGGAGAGCCGCCGCCCCGCAGCATTAGCATAGCGCGCAACACGTCAAATCCCGTCCAAAGCACGGTGACAGGAATATAACCCAGTATAACCCAGTAACCCAGCACAAACCAGTCCAGACATGAGTCCGGACTGGTTTAGCCATAATCCTCGGCTCAGTCCCATTTCCTCCCGTTTGGTACGCGGTGGGTCAACACAACTAAGTATTATTATTATTATTATTATTATTAGTATTAGTATTATTATTATTAGTATTATTAGTATTATTATTATTAGTAGTAGTAGTAGTAGTAGTAGTAGTAGTATTCATAATTACATGATATTTGCCATCTACGTTACAATGTGTTTTTAATAACTATTAATAAATCATAATGTTAAATAATACACTTCATATAGAGCGGTGCAGGAATGAGTCCTAAAACCCAAATCCGTTAGCATGTTGGCACTTCCGGTTCCCTCGTCTCCAAGGCAACAGGTTTTTTAAATGGGTTTTTGGTGAGATGTCTGAAATAAGGTCTGTGGTTTTATAACAGCTTAAGAGATTTACACGTTTTGTTTACGACATAAGATACGTCGGTAAATATTTTGAAGCTTTTACGTGTCTTAAAAAAATTCTGGCGATTGCATTTACGCTTCAAAAGTCATAAAAGTAGTGTTCATTGGTGAAGATTATCTCGCTTAACAAAACGTGTGAGTATCATAAACTTGTGTTCGCCACAGAGTTTATTTTCTGCAATAATGCAAAATCCAATGGAAAAACCCGTTGGCTTGTTGTCATGGGAACCCAGGGCGACGCTCACTTCCGGGTTGGCCTACAAAAATACGTTATCCCTGCACCACTATATTGACCTAGCTTCGTTAGTTCAATACGAATGGGACTATTTTACATTTAAACTAAACTACTGTTATTATTGCTATAGTGACTCTATGTCTCTACTGACCACTCACACTCATGTACAGACCTCTAAAGTTTAAACCCAGCCGTCTAGCGCCACCAACGGGTCAAAATTTGGCCGAAAATTGAACCGCTGAAAAAGTTATGAAATTCAACTCACAGATTCGGGACTGTTCCACTCAGGGGCGGACTGGCAATCTGTGCGTTCTGGAAAAGTCCAGAACGGCCGTGTGGGTCTACGGCCGTCGGCCGTCGGCCCTTTTTCTTTTTCGAATTTTTTTTTTGTTGAAAAAAATGCATTTAATGCATGTAGGCTACAACAAACATACGGCTACTCATAGCAATCCTGCCTTAATGCATCCATGTACAGGATTAAGTGCACATAAAACACATAGAAGAACAGAAAAATAATACACGAGTCGGCCCGCCCTGTTCAATAACAAAAAAATAGAATCTAACAACTGTCAACAGCAGGGGGCACTAATACAAAAAATTGTCCATTTGTCAAGCATTAATTCCGCAGGCCTAACCGCCAACAAAGAAGAGTGACTCGAAATATGGCGAGTAGAAAGCGTAAAGAAAAAGGTGGATGGGAAAAGGTGAGGGAAAAGAAAGCCAAGGTGCTTGAAAAGGACGCAGCAAAGTGTCAGAAGCTCACAGAGCTTTTTGCCTGCAGTGCAGCTGCCAGCAGCAGCAGTACTGTGTTAAACGACGACAGTGGTGATCATGACGAGGGACAGACAGCTAAGGGAACCAGAGGAAACGGTACCGGTAAGTGAGATGGTCATGAAACAGCAGGTTACGTTTAAGCATTGCCCCTCTCATAGTCAGCTTGAGCTTCTATTAGCTGGATTTGCGTCGGATGAGGAGAACGTGTTCACGTGGCTTATTGTTGTCAAAATTAACTCGTAACTACCAAGCTAACTTGACAACAGCATAACAATTAATAAATAAACGAACACGCTAAATGACCGTGATTTCATCTCCTTATGCGTAGCAAGT
The DNA here is from genome assembly GCA_030340625.1 of Merluccius polli. NCBI lineage: Eukaryota > Metazoa > Chordata > Actinopteri > Gadiformes > Merlucciidae > Merluccius > Merluccius polli. Next base: position 19,177 of record JAOPHQ010005309.1, read on the forward strand.
TCATTTCTGCATAACCTACCAAACGTGCAGCATAATATTAAAACTATAAAATGTGTTATGCAGACTAAGCCAATTCTTGCTAATTCTAATTCTTACACATAGTAGACCTAATAGACTATTTATATGTGATGGGATCTAGGAAAAACATCCACATGGTGAAATGGCAATTTTGATACCTCCTGAAATCTTATTTCCTTATTCCAAGCTCTTTTCAAATCTGTTTTCATTCCTGTATCAAATGCTATGATTAACCAAAGTTGTTTAAAAAAAATACGTTTTGAGGTTTAAAAACCGATTGAAAGGCTGGCATTTCAAATATTTGAGGAAAAAGTCCAGGGCCTTTTTTTTGTCCCAGTCCGTCCCTGATCACTCTCACCAATTAACAGCACTCTATGCCCAACACTCTAGCGCCACCAATGGGTGAAATTTTGACATGCATTCCTGACGTGGACCTTGACTCGTGCATCTGATTTTCACAAGTGAGGAAGCGTTGTGATCCTTGGATCAACCCAAGTTCAATGATACATGGCCCGTCACTTTCGGCCATATTGGACCTCCGCCATATTGGATTATCTCCGAAAGCTTTACAAAACAGGTCACAAAGTTCGTTCAATTCGCTCGAAACTTGACACAGATAACCTTAAGTAGCCTAGAACTCTAGACACCCCCTAGCGGCAGCACATTTATTTGGCAGCTAGGTAGGTTTGGCACGGCTCCGTCGGCTTTTTGGTGCTGGAAACACCAAGTATGTCTGGTATGTCTGACCAATCACAGCGTGAGGGGCGGAGTCGAAAGCCGGGCTACCATGACGACAGAGTTGCGACGGTTCCGTGTTAGAGGTAAACAATGGCTGCTGCTGCTGGTGAACGGCTGTCTCTCCACTCGGCTTTGGCCGCGACTCTTCAAGACTTGAAGTTAACATTTTATTTGAGAAAAGAACAAAGAACGGCACTGAAGTCTTTCTTGAAAATAAATATGTATTCGGAGTTTTGATTAATTACGTAGTCAGAGCCGTCGCTCTGACTACGTCACCTTCTTCGTTGCTCTGATTGGTTGTAGCGCTATCCTATTGCGTGCAGAGGGAACTTGAAAGACAACCGTTTATCCCGCCCACACTGCCAATGGAGCTGAGCCAGACCTTACATCTTTCTGATGTAGGTGTGGCTTGCCAGGCTAGATCTTAAGACCAATCCGCACAAAAGTTATTTCAAAGATTTTTCAATTTCAAGTTTATTCTCCTGTGAGAGGCAATTGAAAATGAAAAACAGAAAGTGGGCTGACGTCTCACCAATGCTTTAACTCAATATAACCAAACTTGGTACCTGGAGACAAGACACTGTCCCAATCACTCACACCAATTGTCATGCCTCTGCATTGAACGCTTTAGCGCGACCACCAGTTCAATGTTTGACATGCATTTTTATGCTTGTAAATTCTAAAAGGTGTCATTCACCAATAACCCATTTAGTACTCCTTTTGAAATACGATATGTCACTCTGAGTTGCATATGAATGCTGCACGTGAAAATGTTCTTCTAGCCCCATTGCATGCATTAGCCAATGTAAGAAAATAGACGGATAAACAAACAAAAAAAGCCTTACCAACTGACGTCGCTTGGTAAATTAGTATTCACGGCATCGCCTACTTTGGCTTGGACCGCTCACAGATAGACGGTATTGATTTTGTGGCCAGAAGATAGCAAACCCCATCTCAGCAGGTAGGAACTAACTAACATAGGATTAGCAGGCTAGGTCAGCGGCTGAAATGCATTTATCAGGATGCTAACCCTGTGTTGTGAAGTAAAATATCTACTAGGAAGACTGCAAAGACTGTTGATCGTGAAAAGAAACCAGCTTGACCCTCATTGCTGCTTGCAGCTATATTTATTATTATTATTATTATTATTTAATAATGACATCAAACAAACAGTTGTAGTTCTTCTCCCCACACACACACAGACACACACACATACATACATACATACACACACACACACACACACATACACACACACATACACACACATACACAGTGGGGTGTACCTGTATGTGTGTGAGTCCGGGTCCTTCCTCTCCAGTAGGACGGCACCCCTGGAACCAACAGCAGCTCTAATCAATACATCTATCTACATTATATTCAATATATTTATAGCATATATATATTAATATTGATATTCAAAACAAACAGCCTTGCCGCACACACACACACAGACACAGACACACACACACGGACAGACAGACAGACTTGGCTGGTGTACCTGTCTGACCAGGTTCCTATTGGCTGGTGTACCTGTCTGACTAGGTTCCTATTGGCTGGTGTACCTGTCTGACCAGGTTCCTATTGGCTGGTGTACCTGTCTGACTAGGTTCCTATTGGCTGGTGTACCTGTCTGACCAGGTTCCTATTGGCTGGTGTACCTGTCTGACCAGCGCAGTGGAGGAGTGGGATCTGGAGACATCACCCTGCCCCAGCATCTCTGGGCCACCAGCGTTGTCTCTCTCCCTGGACGGATGTCTGCTCACAGAGTGGCTGAGGAGAATGCACAGGTCGAAGCAGATGTACATTTACCATCCATTTTTTTTGCAGATGCCGGACACTCTTGGTTCTGAGAGTCTCTCTGGGTTCCTACCTGGCTGGTTTGAAGAGCTCCTGCCTCCTTGGTGGTCCCTGGAGGTTCTGAGGTCTCTGGGCCCTCGGCACATCTGCCAACACGGCGTATTCCTCCCTACTCCCACCTCCCAACTCCTCCTCCTCCTCCTCCTCCTCCTCCTCGCTCCCCTCCCCAGACTCCCAGGACTCCATGGAGCTCTGTGAGGAGGCGTTCCTCCGCAGCGGGGGGGAGGGGCTCTGGGTGCGGCGGGAGAGCCTGTGGTTTTCAGGGGAGGCGCCTCGTTCCAGGCCCTTCCTGCTGCCGGAGAACCGGCTGACACTGGAACTCCTGGATGCTTCTCTACTGACTGAGGCGGTTCTACTGGATTCCCTGGTTCCCTGAAAACCTGTTGTTGTGCTGGTCTCCCGGGGCCCCTGAGAGCCCACTGATCGGCTGGTCTCTCTTGGTGACAGGAAGCTTGTTGTTCTACTGGTCTCTCTTGGTGCCTGGGAGCTTGTTGTTCTACTGGTCTCTCTTGGTGCCTGGAAGCTTGTTGTTCTACTGGTCTCTCTTGGTGCCTGGAAGCTTGTTGTTCTACTGGTCTCTCTTGGTGCCTGGAAGCTTGTTGTTCTACCGGTCTCTCTTGGTGCCTGGAAGCTTGTTGTTCTACCGGTCTCTCTTGGTGCCTGGAAGCTTGTTGTTCTACTGGTCTCTCTTGGTGCCTGGAAGCTTGTTGTTCTACTGGTCTCTCTTGGTGCCTGGGAGTTTGTTCTACTGGTCTCTCTTGGTGCCTGGGAGTTTGTTCTACTGGTCTCTCTTGGTGTCTGAAAGCTTGTTGTTCTGCTAGTCTCTCTTGGTGCCTGGGAGTTTGTTCTACTGGTCTCTCCTGGTGTCTGGAAGCTTGTTGTTCTACTAGTCTCTCTTGGTGTCTGGAAGCTTGTTGTTCTACTGGTCTCCCTGGGCCTGAGAGAGCTTGCTGTCCTGCTGGGCGAGCCGGATCGGGATACAGGCGAGCTATGAAGAGAATATGTTGAATCCCTCAGGGAGCGTGAGGAGCTGTTCCTGTTGGACATTGCCGGGTCCTGGGTGGTTCTTCTCTGGAAGTGGCTGCTGCTCTCTGCGGTGGTGACGGTCCTCAGGATGGAGTAGCCTGGGGAGTCGGTGTTGATGTTTCTGGAGGGGGAGGAGCCGAGGCGGTTGAGAGAGCTGGTGGATGCTGTCTTCCGTAGTGAGGAGGCTCCCGGAAGGTCGTAGCTTCTCCTGGGTGGCGAGGAACTGCGTCCATCACAACTTCTGGTGACACCGCCTGTCTCAGACTGGAGGCCCTTGGTAGAAGTATTGTAGGTCCCTCTCGGAGAGGTACGCCCAGAGACACTAAAGGAACCTCTAGTGTCTTTGTTTTTGGGTTGGTACCGACTCGGAGACTCGTAGCTCTTCCTTCCAGGGGAAGAACTTCGGCTCTCATTAACTCGACTCCCGACATTACTGCTCGAAACAGTCTTGGGCAACATTGAATAGTTGGTGTCATTGCTTCGTCTGGCCAATGGGTGGATGGAGTTGTCCTGTTCTAGATTGTTCTGTGTTTTCCAAGCTTCCGGGTTGCGTAGCAGAGCCTGGCTTTCGATGTCATAACCCTCCCTGATGGGGGAGCCGCAGCGACCTGGATGACCTCGACTCCTGAGGGAGGGGACAGATTCAGACTTCCGGAGGACGCTCTGACTAGATGAGCTGTAACTTCTCCTGGTGGGAGGGGAGCTGTCACGGAGGCCTCCTCGTGAGGGTGAAGAGGAATAACTGTTGGCCAGCTGCCTCTGGCCGTTGGAGACACTGCTAGGTGGTTCTGTTTTGCGGAGTGAGGAAAGGCCGGACGTACTGTAATCCTTCCTCAAAGGAGAAACACGGCCCTGCTGGCCTCTGCCGTATGACACGTCATTTGTCTCACTTGATTTACGCAAGACACTCTTAAAGTCCGAAATGGTAGTGCCTTGGGATTTGTCCAAACTAGTAAACGATTTAAAGTTCCTGGGCAGTGTTCCAGAACCGACACCGTGTCCAGATGGGACCTGGGGGGGGCTCCTGGACCCTCTCTCCAGGCCCTGAGACCAACCCCTGCCATCGAAGCTCTGTACATTGAGGGAGGGGCTCCCCTCGCCAAGCCGGAACGGTGATCGCCCTCGCGATGGAGACGATGAACGAGATTGGAGGGTGGAGCTTAGTCTCAAAGAATCAGGTCGTCCTGGCTGCTGATTGGATGAAGACGAGTGGGAGGAGAGGTTTCCTCTACCGTACAAGCTGCCCTGGCATCTTTGGCCGGTTGAGGCCAGCGACTCTGCGATCTTAAAGGGCGTAGGGCTCGGAGAACGAGGGCCAACCTGGGCCTCAACCTCCACAGCAATCTCGTAGGGATCGGGGGGTGGGATATTGATCGGGTCCGGTTCCTGGTCCTCTTGGCTGGGTCTGTCAGGGGGTGCTGCCACGTGGCGGTTCCGGAAGGGGACGGTGTCTTTGGGCGCAATGTTCTGAGTGTTGAAGACTGGGTGTCCTCTCTCAAAATGGCGGAACGGAGCCGGTGGGCTCTGGTCATGCAGCGAGCGGGAACCTGCAGCTCTTCCCAGGGAGAAATAACCGCTGTCTCGGCTCTCTCTCTCTCCTCTGAACCCTGGGAGCAAAACCACAATCAGGTGAAAGACGACGTAGAGGGAACTCTAGATGTCAAAGATCACCTGCCAAGCACGGCGTTCCTGACCCGAGGCCAACTATATTGTATTACTGATAATTGCCCTGCGATGTCTCTGCTGGTGGCAGCTAGCAGAGATTAGCTGACAGCCTGGTGTGTAAAGAACACCTTTGGGTGTAAGTGGATACTGATTGGTCAAACATCGCAAGTCATGGCTGCACTAGCTATGAAACTTTTCAATTCACAGTATGCAATGTGGATTTCCTCCCCTCTCCTTGCTATCCTTTACGTAAATATATATATGCACTTAGTGCAGGTGACAGGATATGAGAGCCAAAAGCCAAAAAATTGAATGACAACAACAATAGAAATGGGCATGTCCATACTGCTGTACCAGCTTCAATCTACAGCCAATTATTTACATTTTATCCTGAATGAGTCAATCACGTCAGAAATTAGTACTGGAGGGTAGGGGTAGGGTACCTGGGGGTTAGGGGTAGGGTACCTGAGATTAGGGGTAGGGTACCTGGGGGTTAGGGGTAGAGTACCTGAGATTAGGGGTAGGGTACCTGGGGTTTAGGTGTAGGGTACCTGAGATTAGGGGTAGGGTACCTGGGGGTTAGGGGTAGGGTACCTGAGATTAGGGGGTAGGGTACCTGGGGGTTAGGGGTAGGGTACCTGAGATTAGGGGTAGGGTACCTGGGGGTTAGGGGTAGGGTACCTGAGATTAGGGGTAGGGTACCTGGGGGTTAGGGGTAGGGTACCTGAGATTAGGGGTAGGGTACCTGGGGGTTAGGGGTAGGGTACCTGAGATTAGGGGTAGGGTACCTGGGGGTTAGGGGTAGGGTACCTGAGATTAGGGGTAGGGTACCTGGGGGTTAGGGGTAGGGTACCTGAGATTAGGGGTAGGGTACCTGGGGGTTAGGGGTAGGGTACCTGAGATTAGGGGTAGGGTACCTGGGGGTTAGGGGTAGGGTACCTGAGATTAGGGGTAGGGTACCTGGGGGTTAGGGGTAGGGTACCTGAGATTAGGGGTAGGGTACCTGGGGGTTAGGGGTATGGTACCTGAGATTAGGGGTAGGGTACCTGGGGGTTAGGGGTAGGGTACCTGGGGGTTAGGGGTAGGGTACCCTGAGATTAGGGGTAGGGTACCTGGGGGTTAGGGGTAGGGTACCTGGGGGTTAGGGGTAGGGTACCTGAGATTAGGGGTAGGGTACCTGGGGGTTAGGGGTAGGGTACCTGAGATTAGGGGTAGGGTACCTGGGGGTTAGGGGTAGGGTACCTGGGGGTTAGGGGTAGGGTACCTGAGATTAGGGGTAGGGTACCTGGGGGTTAGGGGCAGGGTACCTGAGATTAGGGGTAGGGTACCTGGGGGTTAGGGGTAGGGTACCTGAGATTAGGGGTAGGGTACCTGGGGGTTAGGGGTAGGGTACCTGAGATTAGGGGTAGGGTACCTGGGGGTTAGGGGTAGGGTACCTGAGATTAGGGGTAGGGTACCTGGGGGTTAGGGGTAGGGTACCTGAGATTAGGGGTAGGGTACCTGGGGGTTTGCTGAAGGTGTCCCTGGCCCGGCCATCCTCCATCCAGGCATTGGCGCGGGGGCGGTCCAGGCGGGTCATAGCATCGTCGGTGTCGCTCCTGAACTCCGGAGAGTCACTCCAGTCACTCCAGTTAGGAGAAGAAGAGATAATATATATCCTCCTACATGGCTGTGGTCCTACCTGTCTGTGGCCCTACCCGTCTGTCCTCCAACCTGTCTGTGGTCCTACCTGTCTGTCCTCCTATTTGTCTGATCCTACCTGTCTGTCCTCCTACCTGTCTGTCCTCATATCTGTCTGTGGTCCTACCTGTCTGTCCTCCTACCTGTCTGTGGTCCTACCTGTTTGTCCTCCTACCTGTCTGTCTTTCCTGTCTGTGATCTTACCTGTCTGTCCTGCTACCTGTCTGTCTTTCTATCGGTCTGTGATCCTACCTGTCTGTCCTCCTACCGGTCTGTCCTACCTACCTTCTGTGCTGCTGCTGCTGTTTTCGTCGGTGTCGCAGTT
>JAOPHQ010005310.1:0-7500 GCA_030340625.1 Merluccius polli
GCAGATATTTTTTGGCGGCCAAATGTTGGCCATAATGATCCACTCGAATGCAATTTGCCATGAAGAAGAAGAAGAAGAAGAAGAAGAAGAAGAAGAAGAAGAAGAAGAAGAAGAAGAAGAAGAAGAAGAAGAAGAAGAAGAAGAAGAAGAAGAAGAAGAAGAAGAAGAAGAAGAAGAAGAAGAAGAAGAAGAAGAAGAAGAAGAAGGGCCGTGTTTGATGAGACACTTGACATTTGAAACAGTACCCTGTCGAAAATTCACGCACTACACAAGTAAGTACATAGTGACACACAGTGAGACAAATGGAGACACCAATGGTTTGGTGGCCTTTACTCGTTCTCATCATCTTACCATCCCATGCGTCAAACATGTCTGTGATGAAGTAGTCTATGAAGGAGATCTGGGACTTGGGAATGCTACAGGTGTTTCTATCAAAGACAGGCATGACCACCGGAAGACACTGCCTCTTCTCCTCGTCTGTCTGGATCACAGAGAACACACATTATATTTATTACATATTAACAAATTAACTATTCAAGCACAACATGCAACCCAGGACAGAGGAACTGCTGTTAGCCGGTCATCTCAAATTTGTGTTACTTGTGATTAGGTGATGAAGATTACAGTTGGTGGTTTTATGGTTTCTTAAAACTCAAAACAACACATTTGCCGACTAAAATAAGTGAATAATAAGTCCATTTCACCACTTATCCGGTGAATACTGAATTCTTAAAATATAATCAACGTGTTTTACAGTGAAAGGCACCAAATCTGTTCCTGTGCGCTGCATTACCTGTGCAAAATATTCCTCAGAGATGCGTCCGGCCCACTCGATGCAGAGTTCCTGCGGTCTGCACGGGTTGGAGATGTCCGCACACTTGATGAGCATCCGCTTGACCAGGATGCGGTTCTCGGGGGACGTCAGCACCCCTTTCACAGAGTCCTCGTCGCCATTACCCTGGAGGCAGGCGGACAATCAGAAGAGGTACCGTTGAAGATCTACTTGAAAACACAATGTTTTGGAGGGAATCATGGCTTCTAGTCTATAGTGGCCATGGTTGTAGTCCATGGGGTCTGCTTCTCAGTTAGCCTCTGGGTTGTGCTATGCGGCTAATCTAGACAGAAGATAGCAAAGTATACAAGAGGATATTATTAAGCCTTTGAAATATTCCTAATTAGGTTTTTATTTTTAGTATACAGCCTACTGTAGTTTGCATAACTACGTTTTTATCCCGTTCTTTGTTCAGAGAAAGCAACATGAGAGTTAATGATTTATTCTTACACATGGTTTGACCTACATCTAATTTCTAATTCAGGACCTTTTAGTGTTTGGCATCACGATGTTTACGATGGGAATGCAGCCGAGGCCGACCGCTCCAGACCCTGTCCATACTGTATATCTCATGATGATCTCAGCCTGTGTTTCACAGCCTCCTCTAAGCTTTCTGCCCAACAGACATAACACTCAAGAAAAAAAAAAAACGAAACCTGTACGGATCGACGGTCGAAATGTCGAAATGAAGACGGCGCTCTTATCATTTATTGCCGTCATCCATGTCTTACAAAGAAGGCCGACGTCTTCTTAAATGGCTGCGCTAAGCATTCCACACCGAGACGGGAAAGATGGAACCAAACTGTAAAATTCTCCCCCACAGACGCGTATCCACGGCTATGGAAACGGGTCCTCGGTCCTGAACCGGGATCACTCGGTCTCAGGCCAACACACACACACACACGCACACACACACACACACCTGCTGCTCGCTGAGCATTGAGTTTGGACCGAGGACCGAGGTTCCCCGGGATGTGCTTATCATGTGAATGTTCTGCCATGTTGTTCCCTTTGTCCCGGCGAGGGACGCACCGCATGCTTGTACCACATGATTATTGCTCAACGTATTGCACTAAAAAAACCCATCTGACTTTTTGTGTGTTGCAAAATATCAAAGGTTTTGTCTGACGTGTGATGGGTCTGCTGGTGACTTGTTCTCACCCCGTTCTCCTCCAGAGCTGCTAGTGGCTTGTTGATGCTGTTGACAAATTTGTTGACGTGTTCAAAGTGCTTGGTCATCTCGGTCGCTAGCACCATGTCAATAATGGCTTGTCGCAGTGTGCGATACTCATTACTGCCCAAAGGAAAAGAGAGAGAGAAACACACACACATGAGATTTGGAGACGAGACGAAAAAGGCACAGAGAGAGAGAAAGGAACATGAGAGGCGGGGAGAGGGGGATGGATGGAGAGAGGGAGGAGGAGAGGGAGGAGGAGACATGGTTAAGTGAGACGAGGTTGCTTGGTTGCATGAAAAGTGTGTGTAAAGAGTTGTGCTCTTCTGATGGCAGAGACAGTGGGAATGAATGGCCCGCATTGTTCCTCCCTCCCTCCTCCCACCCTCCAGAGGGATCAGTGCATGTGAGCCATTCTGCTGGGGGATCAAATCACATTACCAGCTCACCCCCCACCACACATGCACCTCCCCTCCCACCCTGGCCCATCCTGGCCCGTGTGACTCAGATGATGTTGATAACATGTCCAAACTTTCAAGGATAATGTCAGCAATTAAAATGATCACTGAAGTTTTCCATGAAATTACAGAGAAGGCCATTCAACCCCCCCACACCCCCCCTCCCCCCCAGCTCCATCTCCCCCCCAAAAGGGCCCATCTTGAGTAAAATATGTATTATCTACAGGGCATCACTCATGTGTACATTACAGATAAAAACCATCTGGCCCAGATCCCATGGCGGGTTCATGTCAGCTGGGGGGGGGGGCGGTGAGGTGATGCCTACCGCTCCATGTTCTTGAAGATGTTCGACTTGTCGTCCCGCGTGGTGATCTGGAAGGCCAGCGCCGCGTGGTGACTCTCCAGGACCGCCGTGTCGTTGTACAGGATGGCCAGTTCGCTTCCCGCGTTGCACAGGAAGCTGTTGGTGCGGCCCGGGTGGTCCACGTCGTGGACCGTGGCGGCGATCAGCGCGGCCACCTCATCGATGGGGTCCAGGCTTTGCTGATGATGAAATAGAAAAAAAGAGAGAGGCACGTGTTGAGAAGCATGACCTGGCCACGAAAATAGACCAGCCAATGAGGACTAACTTGTGTAATAGTGACTTTTTCCTTTTTAAAACAAGGTTTCAATCTTGACTTCTGGAAAGCCTCCAACCCATCGCTGTTGTTATGGTTTGAGTCATGAGACTTAAACAAATGGAAACTGGAAATATGGTTTTCTTCGTCACATTTTCGTACGTTACCACTGCTGTTTCTGTGTCAAAAGAGGGTTAAATACCTCAATAAGGGAACGTCTAAAAATAAAAGGTGAGGTAAAATGCAGTCAGTCTATTCTTTTCACTTTGTTTGCATTGTTACCGTCCCTCCCTACACAGTTCTTCCTCAGATACATTTACATTTAGGGCATTTAGCAGACGCTTTTGTCCAAAGCGGAGCTAACCCAGTGGATTCACCGAACCGGTTCCATAACATAGGAAGATGTCTCCCTAATTGATTTACCATCTCCCCTCCACGAAGGAGGACTTTACAGGCAGGCATAGTAATTGGATTAAGAGTGAGATTATCACAAGTGTGTTCTGAGGTGAAGAATGACCTTAAAGCGGTTTAGTGTCATGGACGGTGCAGTAAGTCAAAGTAGTCGTTATTGTTTTGAGTGGATGCACGCGGCTTGTCGTCTGTAAACTCCTCCTTGTGTTTGTCCCACTGCCACTTACACAGTAAAGCATAACACCGGTCATTAATTAGGTGCTCTAGTTGAAATAGCTTGTGTGGACTAATGTGTTGTGTTAACAAGTTCCTCCATGCACTGCTTGATATTTTATCACTACATCATGAGACTATAGGGTAAAGCGGCCTTTGATTCTTTGAGGGCATTGATCGCTTGTATAACAGCCCATTTTGTTTTGTCGTTTAGTCAATATAGGACACACAACAATGTAGTCCTTTATTTATATTTGCTATGTAACTGCTCTTCTGATCTTCTGAGAACATTGCCCTCGGGCCGCGGACTAAGCCAATGAAAGATCGCTTCCCTGATGCCACAAATAGACTGTGTGGTAATCAGCTTAGCCCATGCACACACCTGACCTCAGCTCACCTGGCGATGAACCACTGACACACTTATCCTAACCCACGCTTCCACGAACACCATGGATTATAATACCATACAATTAGAAACATAATCAAACACAATGAATTAGTGGAGTGAGAGTCAAATATATATTAAAAATACACTAATTCTAAATAAAATATTATTTTTATTTTATACATTTTCACTGTGATATTATTATGAATAGTCTGATTTTCTCATTTTATTCAGTAGCAAGAGTTGGACCATCTTGTTTTAACCCCCAGCAAAATGTAAATTATGATACTACAATCCCTAAAACTCGCAGTATCATTATGTTTGTGTTTTATCATATTATATTCTAAAAAGTTGTAATGTTTTGGAGAAAATAAGGTAAAAAGCAGGAAGTTACATAAGGGAAGTTATTGCAATGTAAACGCGCACAACTTATTTTGCGTCATTCCTCTGAGCGGCGTGTTTACCTTGACCCTCTCCTTGGACAGGAAGTAGGCGGTGGCGTGCAGGACGTCAGCTGCGTGGGTGGAGTTGTGGTAGGAGTTGCTGGAGTGGTAGTTTGCTTCCACCACCTGCAGCCAGGAACGTAGCACAGCTTCTGGGCAGTTGAGGAACTCACAGACCCCGAAGCGAGAGAAGATCTGCAGACCCAGGAAGGTCAACGGTCTGCAGAGGACAAAACCCATACAGTTGAACAAAAAAAGAAATCAGTTGAGAGAGGCCACCGCAGCTTCAGTACCTACTGGTACCTTACAGGCCACCTTCAGTACCTACTGGTACCTTACAGACCACCGTAGCTTCAGTACCTACTGGTACCTTACAGTCCACTTCAGTACCTACTGGTACCTTACAGACCACCGTAGCTTCAGTACCTACTGGTACCTTACAGGCCACCGTAGCTTCAGTACCTACTGGTACCTTACAGGCCACCGTAGCTTCAGTACCTACTGGTACCTTACAGGCCACCGTAGCTTCAGTACCTACTGGTACCTTACAGTCCACTTCAGTACCTACTGGTACCTTACAGTCCACTTCAGTACCTACTGGTACCTTACAGGCCACCGTAGTTTCAGTACCTACTGGTACCTTACAGGCCACCGTAGTTTCAGTACCTACTGGTACCTTACAGGCCACCTTCAGTACCTACTGGTACCTTACAGGCCACCATAGCTTCAGTACCTACTGGTACCTTACAGGCCACCATAGCTTCAGTACCTACTGGTACCTTACAGTACCTACTGGTACCTTACAGTACCTACTGGTACCTTACAGACCACCATAGCTTCAGTACCTACTGGTACCTTACAGACCACCGTAGCTTCAGTACCTACTGGTACCTTACAGACCAGTACAGACCACCATAGCTTCAGTACCTACTGGTACCTTACAGGCCACCGTAGCTTCAGTACCTACTGGTACCTTACAGACCACCTTCAGTACCTACTGGTACCTTACAGGCCACCGTAGCTTCAGTACCTACTGGTACCTTACAGACCACCATAGCTTCAGTACCTACTGGTACCTTACAGGCCACCATAGCTTCAGTACCTACTGGTACCTTACAGACCACCGTAGCTTCAGTACCTACTGGTACCTTACAGGCCACCATAGCTTCAGTACCTACTGGTACCTTACAGACCACCGTAGCTTCAGTACCTACTGGTACCTTACAGACCACCTTCAGTACCTACTGGTACCTTACAGACCACCATAGCTTCAGTACCTACTGGTACCTTACAGGCCACCGTAGCTTCAGTACCTACTGGTACCTTACAGACCACCTTCAGTACCTACTGGTACCTTACAGACCACCATAGCTTCAGTACCTACTGGTACCTTACAGACCACCTTCAGTACCTACTGGTACCTTACAGACCACCTTCAGTACCTACTGGTACCTTACAGACCACCGTAGCTTCAGTACCTACTGGTACCTTACAGACCACCGTAGCTTCAGTACCTACTGGCACCTTACAGGCCACCGTAGCTTCAGTACCTACTGGTACCTTATTGGCCACCGTAGCTTCAGTACCTACTGGTACCTTACAGGCCACCGTAGCTTCAGTACCTACTGGTACCTTACAGACCACCATAGCTTCAGTACCTACTGGTACCTTACAGGCCACCATAGCTTCAGTACCTACTGGTACCTTACAGACCACCGTAGCTTCAGTACCTACTGGTACCTTACAGACCACCTTCAGTACCTACTGGTACCTTACAGACCACCATAGCTTCAGTACCTACTGGTACCTTACAGGCCACCGTAGCTTCAGTACCTACTGGTACCTTACAGGCCACCGTAGCTTCAGTACCTACTGGCACCTTACAGGCCACCATAGCTTCAGTACCTACTGGTACCTTACAGGCCACCATAGCTTCAGTACCTACTGGCACCTTACAGGCCACCATAGCTTCAGTACCTACTGGTACCTTACAGGCCACCATAGCTTCAGTACCTACTGGTACCTTACAGGCCACCGTAGCTTCAGTACCTACTGGTACCTTACAGGCCACCATAGCTTCAGTACATACTGGTACCTTACAGACCACCTTCAGTACCTACTGGTACCTTACAGGCCACCATAGCTTCAGTACCTACTGGTACCTTACAGGCCACCGTAGCTTCAGTACCTACTGGTACCTTACAGACCACCGTAGCTTCAGTACCTACTGGTACCTTACAGACCACCTTCAGTACCTACTGGTACCTTACAGACCACCTTCAGTACCTACTGGTACCTTACAGACCACCATAGCTTCAGTACCTACTGGTACCTTACAGACCACCTTCAGTACCTACTGGTACCTTACAGACCACCGTAGCTTCAGTACCTACTGGTACCTTACAGACCACCGTAGCTTCAGTACCTACTGGTACCTTACAGACCACCTTCAGTACCTACTGGTACCTTACAGGCCACCGTAGCTTCAGTACCTACTGGTACCTTACAGACCACCGTAGCTTCAGTACCTACTGGTACCTTACAGACCACCTTCAGTACCTACTGGTACCTTACAGGCCACCTTCAGTACCTACTGGTACCTTACAGACCACCTTCAGTACCTACTGGTACCTTACAGACCACCATAGCTTCAGTACCTACTGGTACCTTACAGACCACCGTAGCTTCAGTACCTACTGGTACCTTACAGACCACCTTCAGTACCTACTGGTACCTTACAGGCCACCATAGCTTCAGTACCTACTGGTACCTTACAGACCACCGTAGCTTCAGTACCTACTGGTACCTTACAGACCACCTTCAGTACCTACTGGTACCTTACAGGCCACCATAGCTTCAGTACCTACTGGTACCTTACAGACCACCTTCAGTACCTACTGGTACCTTACAGACCACCGTAGCTTCAGTACCTACTGGTACCTTACAGACCACCTTCAGTACCTACTG
>JAOPHQ010005310.1:12500-29837 GCA_030340625.1 Merluccius polli
TTATCATTTAAAGGCCTGTTGATAGACACATAGTGTCTGATTTTTCTGTAAAAGACAGCGGATGATTATCACCAGAGCAACAAGTGGAAAAAAATGTTAAATTATGATGGTTGGTATTGATATACGACGATATATTATGATGTGATATTGATATATGATGATATATTATGATGTGGTATTGATATATGATGATATATTATGATGTGATATTGCTATATGATGATATATTATGATGTGATATTGCTATATGATGATATATTATGATGTGATATTGATATATGATGATATAGTATGATGTGGTATTGCTATATGATGATATATCATGAAGTAGAGCAGCAGCAGAACATAAAGAGAGTTAATGTCCCTTTTCCACCGCATGGTACCACATCGGCTCGACTCGACTCTACTTGCTTGGATTGGTTTCCCATTAGCAAAAATTGTGGATAGCACCTGGTTCCCGGTACTTTATTTGGTATCACCTCGGTCGAGGTTCCAAGCGAGCTGAGCCGATACTGAAAGGTAAAAACACTGCAGACCTCTGATTGGTCAGAGAGGATCGCCACTAGACTCGTCAGCCCGCAAAACCACGCCGTGGTCAATTACCAAAGTGAAGTTTAATATCCTCTGTTATAGGAGGAGCTCCTTTAAAGAATAGGACAGTGTGTTATGGGAGTAGTGGTTACCTGGAGGTAACCAGTTCTAGCCGGTTAGCAAGTGGACCGTTTAGCAGTAAAAGTACAGTGCAGGTTACAGTTTGTCAGCAAATAAAAGGCAGGAAGGTTCACACCTCCATTGTTCCTGTGTGTTTGTGTTGCGTTGAAGATGATGATGTCACGGCAGTTTCACGTGGCGCCGCTGACGATCCGCTAAGGATCCTGCCTACACTGAGAACGTATGTATCTGGTACTACCTGGTACTACCTGGTACTGCCTGGTACTGCCTGGTACTGCCTGGTGCCATCTGGTACTATCTGGTACTGCCTGGTACTACCTGGTACTATCTGGTACTATCTGGTACTACCTGGTATTATCTAGTACTACCTGGTACTACCTGGTACTGCCTGGTACTGCCTGGTACTGCCTGGTACTACCTGGTACTGCCTGGTACTGCCTGGTGCTATCTGGTACTGCCTGGTGCTATCTGGTACTATCTGGTACTGCCTGGTACTACCTGGTACTATCTGGTACTATCTGGTACTACCTGGTATTATCTAGTACTACCTGGTACTACCTGGTACTATCTGGTACTATCTGGTACTACCTGGTACTGCCTGGTACTACCTGGTTGGTACTGGTTGGTACTATCTGGTACTGCCTGGTACTACCTGGTACTATCTGGTACTGCCTGGTACTGCCTGGTACTAGCTGGTACTACCTGGTACTGCCTGGTACTATCTGGTACTGTCTGCAGCGGGAAACAAAATACTTGGTCCCAAAAGCGAGTAGAGCCGAGTCGAGCGGAGCGGTACCATAACAACAGAGAGCTAAGGCTGAACTCACCCTCCCTGTCCAATCACAGGTGTGATCTTCACATTTTGTTGAATGCTGTCTCCGTTCTTCTTTTTGGCATAATAAATCCCCTGCCACTCCTGACACGCACCCAGACACACACACACACACACACACACACACACACACACACACACACACACACACACACACACACACACACACACACACACACACACACACACACACACACACACACTATTAGTTGGCAAAATATAGAACATGAAGAGAGAATATACATTGACAAAAAAACACACCTTCCAACCAGGAGACAACAAACCCTGTAATGTATTGTGTTTTTATGGATAATAACCATTTTGAGATGAGACAGTTCCCTATTTCTAGTATGGGGGGGTCAGACTACTACGTTATTATTATTATTATACATACATCCATGAGGTTTAATAACATATCTAACATATCTAACATATTACATATGTTAGTAATAATCATTAGGCTACTACAAGAGCATGCATGTATATTCATTTGTGCACATGTGTACATGTATGTGCATTAATGTTATATAAATATGTGTACACATGTTATGTTATGACTTTATATTAACTCTCATATTGTAGTGGCTAAAACCCACACTGCCTGGCAATTTATATCGGCTATCCAATATGAATAAACGTCATTTGAAAATAATAAATGTGTTAGTGTTGCAGGTATTGTGGTGAAATGTGTGGCAGGGAGGGGATGCGGTTGGCTAGGAGGACCCTGCTGGGGTCCGGCGCGGTCCTTTCATGTCCCCCCCCCCCCCCCCCCCACGGTCCTGTGGTGGCGGCTTTAAAAGACCCTCCTGCAGCCCCTCTGTCTGGGGTGTGACCTTCTCACACATGAAACAACGCCAACCTAGTGTCCAGTTTGTGGAAGTCACTCCTCCTCTACAAGTGCACTCATGTCTGCGTGAGCAGGGCAGGTGGAGTATAACCTAACCCTAACCTTAACCCTAACCTAATCCTAACCCTGGAGTATAGCCTAACCCTAACCCTGCAGGGTAGGCAGAGTATAACCTAACCCTAACCTAACACTGCAGGGTAAGTGGAGAATAACCTAACCCTAACCTAACCCTGCAGGGTAGGTGGAGTATAACCTAACCCTAACTTTAACCCTAACCTAATCCTAACCCTGGAGTATAACCTAACCCTAACCCTGCAGGGTAGGCGGAGTATAACCTAACCCTAACCTAACCCTGCAGGGTAGGTGGAGTATAACCTAACCCTAACCCTGGAGTATAACCTAACCCTAACCCTGCAGGGTAGGCGGAGTATAACCTAACCCTAACCTTAACCCTAACCTAATCCTAACCCTGGAGTATAACCTAACCCTAACCCTGCAGGGTAGGTGGAGTATAACCTAACCCTAACCCTGGAGTATAACCTAACCCTTACCCTGCAGGGTAGGTGGAGTATAACCTAACCCTAACCCTGGAGTATAACCTAACCCTAACCCTGCAGGGTAGGTGGAGTATAACCTAACCTTAACCTAACCTAACTCTGGAGAATAACCTAACCCTAACCCTGCAGGTAGGTGGAGTATAACCTAACCCTAACCTAACCCTAACCCTAGCCTATGATGCGAAACGCTGTGATGCGCAAGGATGACTAAACTTCGTTGAAATACAATATATATATATATATATATGATACACACATTTGATCACTGTGGTGGAATACACTGTCTGAGATGTATGTGTGTGTGTGTGTGTGTGTCACACATAAAAACAGACATTTTAAAATTGAAATATTTTTTTATGTTTGATTACCTTTCCTTTTCGTATGCAGGAGTTTATTGTTTCAAGGAGATCTGGCTTATTCTTCTCGCTTTTAGGCACTTCAATAATTTCTTTCCCTATTAACTCGCCTTGTTGGTAGCCCATGACGCACTCATAAGCCGGGTTCACATACTGCAGACAGACAGACAGACAGACAGAGAGACAGAGAGACAGTAAGTATGGACTTCATGAAGGACGTTGCTCTTCATTAAGATGAAACCCAACAGCACATTACTAGTCAAAACAAAGAGAATAAAGGACACGTGTAGGAAGGCGTGTCTGAGGTTCACCTGAATGACCTGATCTTCAGACGTGATCTCTATGGCCTCTTGACTTTGTTCCAGAGCTGTGAAGATGGCGTTCCTCGCCCTGCCACAGGTAGGAGAAGACAAACATATCACAGGCATTCGCATTTCACAGTTCATCACGACAAACAAGGAGGATCTTTCACTCAATCTCAGGATCATTGGAAGGTAGCCTACATTTTTCATGCATCATTTGTTCACACCGATGTATTATACGGCGTACGGTATACTATACGCATTCCTAAAAATGACAGCTGAAGGATTACAAATAGTGGCAAGACATCCTCAAAGCTGCTATGAGAGCCTCGTTAACTTCATCTTCATCATCATCTTACACCTGAGAGCATCCCTTCACATTCAGTTTCAACAAGGATTATATTCAGAGTCAATTAATCCATTCATCACTGAGGGTTCACACCTTTGGATGTGAACGTGAACCAACTACGGGAAGCGACCCAAAAAACACTGCATTATGGGTTGAAGGTGGTAAGTTTTGCCGTGCACCGGGAAATAAATCGAGTCCGATAGACATAAAGAAAAAAAGAAAAATGAGTCATGGTCAGATGTGTGGCAACGTGGAGGTTAAAGCCCTTACCGAAATATGTCCTGACGATCACATCACATGTAAAAAAACAGGAAGCTTTTTGTTGAGTCTGCCTCAGATTTTCCGTTCAATAGACGAGCGACCCGCTCAATGGCATAGAGCCGTTTGTTTACAATGTTTGGTTCTCCTAACGGCTCAGTATGAACGCTAAGCGAACCAAAACGAACTATAGGCGTGAAAGAATCAGACCGAGTCTACCGAACTATAGGCGTGAAAGAATGAGACCGAGTCTACCGAACTATAGGCGTGAAAGAATGAGACCGAGTCTACCGAACTATAGGCGTGAAAGAATGAGACCGAGTCTACCGAACTATAGGCGTGAAAGAATGAGACCGAGTCTACCGAACTATAGGCGTGAAAGAATCAGACCGAGTCTACCGAACTATAGGCGTGAAAGAATGAGACCGAGTCTACCGAACTATAGGCGTGAAAGAATGAGACCGAGTCTACCGAACTATAGGCGTGAAAGAATGAGACCGAGTCTACCGAACTATAGGCGTGAAAGAATGAGACCGAGTCTACCGAACTATAGGCGTGAAAGAATGAGACCGAGTCTACCGAACTATAGGCGTGAAAGAATCAGACCGAGTCTACCGAACTATAGGCGTGAAAGAATGAGACCGAGTCTACCGAACTATAGGCGTGAAAGAATGAGACCGAGTCTACCGAACTATAGGCGTGAAAGAATGAGACCGAGTCTACCGAACTATAGGCGTGAAAGAATCAGACCGAGTCTACCGAACTATAGGCGTGAAAGAATGAGACCGAGTCTACCGAACTATAGGCGTGAAAGAATGAGACCGAGTCTACCGAACTATAGGCGTGAAAGAATGAGACCGAGTCTACCGAACTATAGGCGTGAAAGAATGAGACCGAGTCTACCGAACTATAGGTGTGAAAGAATGAGACCGAGTCTACCGAACTATAGGCGTGAAAGAATGAGACCGAGTCTACCGAACTATAGGTGTGAAAGAATGAGACCGAGTCTACCGAACTATAGGCGTGAAAGAATGAGACCGAGTCTACCGAACTATAGGCGTGAAAGAATGAGACCGAGTCTACCGAACTATAGGCGTGAAAGAATGAGACCGAGTCTACCGAACTATAGGCGTGAAAGAATCAGACCGAGTCTACCGAACTATAGGCGTGAAAGAATGAGACCGAGTCTACCGAACTATAGGCGTGAAAGAATGAGACCGAGTCTACCGAACTATAGGCGTGAAAGAATGAGACCGAGTCTACCGAACTATAGGCGTGAAAGAATGAGACCGAGTCTACCGAACTATAGGCGTGAAAGAATGAGACCGAGTCTACCGAACTATAGGCGTGAAAGAATGAGACCGAGTCTACCGAACTATAGGTGTGAAAGAATGAGACCGAGTCTACCGAACTATAGGCGTGAAAGAATCAGACCGAGTCTACCGAACTATAGGCGTGAAAGAATGAGACCGAGTCTACCGAACTATAGGCGTGAAAGAATGAGACCGAGTCTACCGAACTATAGGTGTGAAAGAATGAGACCGAGTCTACCGAACTATAGGCGTGAAAGAATGAGACCGAGTCTACCGAACTATAGGCGTGAAAGAATGAGACCGAGTCTACCGAACTATAGGCGTGAAAGAATGAGACCGAGTCTACCGAACTATAGGTGTGAAAGAATGAGACCGAGTCTACCGAACTATAGGCGTGAAAGAATGAGACCGAGTCTACCGAACTATAGGTGTGAAAGAATGAGACCGAGTCTACCGAACTATAGGCGTGAAAGAATGAGACCGAGTCTACCGAACTATAGGCGTGAAAGAATGAGACCGAGTCTACCGAACTATAGGCGTGAAAGAATGAGACCGAGTCTACCGAACTATAGGCGTGAAAGAATGAGACCGAGTCTACCGAACTATAGGCGTGAAAGAATGAGACCGAGTCTACCGAACTATAGGTGTGAAAGAATGAGACCGAGTCTACCGAACTATAGGCGTGAAAGAATGAGACCGAGTCTACCGAACTATAGGCGTGAAAGAATGAGACCGAGTCTACCGAACTATAGGCGTGAAAGAATGAGACCGAGTCTACCGAACTATAGGCGTGAAAGAATGAGACCGAGTCTACCGAACTATAGGCGTGAAAGAATCAGACCGAGTCTACCGAACTATAGGCGTGAAAGAATCAGACCGAGTCTACCGAACTATAGGCGTGAAAGCGCCTTAGTCTATAAAATGTCATTAATAATAGCAAATGTCACAAGTTACCAAAGTGACATCTGATTTATCTGACAAGCAACCAATAAAAACTAAAGCATTCAATTTAACGACGACCCATGAACCAAATATTTGAATTTTAGAAGCATTAAGCAGCAAATGTATACAGTAGTATTTGTACTTTAAATGAACCGATGAATTGATTATCATAATTTTGATATGATTAATTTTCCGTCGATCGACTCCTCCATGAATTGACCGATCGCTGCCGCCGGCTGCCTCTCACCTCAGTTTGAACTGCGCCCGCAGCTCGCCGTGCTCCAGCTGCAGCAGCTCGTTGTAGCAGGCCATCATATTGGCATTCTCTACATATCTCTGTGGGTCAAAAGGTCAACAGAGGGAATCAGCGGGACGATCCATATCCCATCGGTCAAACATCCACGGCGCCGATAATGTGGTTCTCGCAGTGTTCAGGGCGATGAGCGCCAGCAGTGAGAGTGCAGGCGGATAGGATGTGTAAAAGTTATCCGTCTGTACTCAGCTGCAGATCTGAACTTCATCTCATCTCATCTAGAGATGTTGAGATATATGAATACTGATACAAAAAAACACAGGCAGGAGATATACAGTATGTATGATGCAAGTGTGGAGACAGACACACACACACACACACACACACACACACACACACACACACACACACACACACACAGACACCAACTCACCCTATTAAAACCGGCATTGATCAGGGGCATCACGGAGGCTTCTTCTCTGTCCGGCCTTCAGCAGGAGAACATGTGTTAGCAGAAGGCTAAGCTAACCGGAAGGCTAAGCTAACCGGAAGGCTAAGCTAACCAGAAGGCTAAGCTAACCGGAAGGCCTCAGCCATGCAGCTACTACAAAGCTAGCCACGCTAGTCCAACTGAATGGCTCATACACCGGCCCACAGACTGGACAACAAGTGAAGGAACGCAGAAGGAGAGGCATATTTGTATTGATTGTATTCATTTATTTGTGTTGACTTCATATTTATTTACCTTTTCACCACGGCGACTATCACAGTGTTTTCTGAGGAGTTGATTGCTCTAATTGACCTGTAAGGTAAACAGAGAGTGTACTTTTTTTTAAAGCCAGCAAATGGCGGTGAGTGGAAAAAGAAAACAAAACGATGTGGCATCAAATCAACGTGGTTTTTTAAATATTTCACGCTACAAGTCCCCCCGGGCGGCCGGGCCCCCGCCGCCGCCGCCGCCGCCGCCGCCGCCGCGAGCGCCGGGGGCCCCTGAAAGAATGCAGTGTACAGTGGCACTCATCCGCCTGTGGTCTCCACAAGTCACTGGAAATAAAGACCCTTTAGTTCTCCATCAGGGAGGGCAGGAGGAGGAGGAGGAGGAGGAGGCGGCGGCGGCGGAGGAGGAGGAGGAGGAGGAGGAGGAGGAGGAGGAGGAGGAGGAGGAGGAGGAGGAGGAGGAGGAGGAGGAGGAGGAGGGGTGTGCCATGGGCGTACACTGAACGTATGGACGTGGCTGAAGATGAATAGGGTGAACATACATGGCGGGGCGAGGGTAGGGTAAATTAATGTTTGTGAGCGTGTTTTTGGTTTTGGGCCGGGGCTAAAGATAGCAAGAGAGAGAGGGAGAGAGAGAGAGAGAGAGAGAGAGAGAGAGAGAGAGTAGTGTGGGCTCTAGGAGGCTCCTCTCGTTCTCAGCGACGGGGGCCTCCTCCACCACGATGAGCCAGCATGGGAATGAAGCCTGGGGGGGGGGGGGGGGGGGGGGGCAAAAAGAGCAGAAAACCCCCTCAAACCTGACATCCCCAAACCCCCCTCCACCTGGCTGACACACACACACACACACACACACACACACACACACACACGCACACACACACACGCTGCTTGCAGCAGGCCCCACCCCATCGTTGCTCCCCGCTCATTCATCATTATGTTAATTACGTACCGGCAGAGTGCTTCAGCGTCGAAGTGTCTGGAATGTCGGTGGTCAATTATGACGAGGTCGTGATGCTTCTCCTGGAAGCATTCGACGGCCGACTCCGGCGTCCGCGCCGCGCTGCACCTGAAGTTGGCCTTCTCGCATGCCCAGCAGAACCCATTACTCTGACTGTCCTCTTTGGCAAATACTAACAGTACCTGCAACCAAAGGGAGGAAAAAAAACATATCGTCGTCACGTCACACCCTGTGTGGGAAAATGAATAACGTGTGATTTACTGTACATCAACTTCCGCATTTTACACGTTAACATAAATGCATATGATGAGGCGATGCAGAGGAGTCGCTGCAAGACGGGTAGTGAGAGGAACTGGTTTATTCTCTGGTTTTAGTTTGGACTACTTCAAGGACGTTAACAGCGGTAACAACAGTGCCGGCGGAGAAGTGTAGAGTTATACCAGGAATGAAGTCATAGGCTAAACATCTCTCTGGCCAATCAGACGGTGGCGCTAGGAGGATCTTGGGAGGAGCGTAGATCCAGGTCAGCTTTGGCAACATGTTTCAGAAAGAGGAATATCAAATCCATCCAGATTTCCTGACCTTAAGGATATTCTTTGAAAAGGAAGGCGCTAACGGTTTTTCTTTGTACGTTGAGTGTGGGCTATTTAAATATACTTTACTAACCAAGTGAATTGATTGCTGCGTCTGTGTTTTATCATTCCTTGCTGCTATTTAAAAACCTGACCCCACAGCCCGGGACCGACTGATCAGGCCCGGCTTTCAACTCGGAGCTGCTGCTTCGAACCGTCCACTGGTGTAAACCCCATGTTGTGGACCCAGAGCCCCACCTCCCAGAGCACTCTCCCTCCCTCCCTCCCTCCCTCTCTCTCTCTCTCTCTCTCTCTGTCCGTCCCTCCCTCCCTCCCTCCCTCCCTCTCTCCCTCCCTCCCTCCAGCATACTTTCATGCAATACTCTTGCCGTACTTGCGTAAATACAAGTACAGAAATGTAGGCCCGGCTCCAAGAGCGCTGCCCCACTAAGAGTAGATTCATGAGTCACTCTCCAGCGGACGTCATCCACCGCCTGTTGGCAGGCGGCAGCGCCGACGTACAGAAGGGGAAGTTTGTTCCGCAGTCCAAGTCTTGCGGCACACCTGTACATTTCTGCTCGGCCACAAAGACTAGTAGCTCTGTTCGGCAAAGCACGGGCCAGCGTCTGACATGCACAATAATCAGGGAAGGGTGACTTTTAAGTGGTTGAAATGAGAAGAACCAGTGTGTGTATATATATGGATTCAAGTGGGCTGAGAAGCCACCACAAGTCATTGTGGCTCTGATGAAACTAATGTCAAATCACAGTGAATCATGAAGTCATTCACTTACTTAGTTACATCTATTTAACTTGCATTGCTTTGCCTTCATTTTGGGCACGTTTCTTAAATCTAACCACTTTCTTTCTCTCCATAAATACTCGTCGCTAGAAAGAGGGATCCTACCCACCGGGTCACACCGGGGCTCCACTGAAAATGTCTCATGGCGTCGCCACCAGAGTCGCGTCAACTCGCCGTTATATGTGGCGCTCCGCAGGGCGCGTTCGCCAATGTAATTACATTCAATTTCACGTCAGAAAACAATCACATGTACAAAGTGAGTGAAAGTGGTGAGTTGTTGACTAGCTTTCATGGAGCTGAGGCATGAAGAGTTTGTGTTGTCCAGTGAGACTGTGATTGTGATGACATTGTAAATATACGGTAGGACCATTGGCCACAGGACATTGGGATGGCATGCGAGGGGAAAATGGTTCGGTTCCTCAGGTACCGGTTCTAAAGGGTTAGACAGCTACTGGACGCCCCGTTCAGGGATACCCCACCAAATCCCAACCAATGGCAGAGAAATAAATAAAAGTGAGACGGGACAAGAGAGCGAGAGAAGAAGTGAGAGGCAGAGAGGAGAAAGAGACAGAGAAAGAAAGAGGGATTCTCAGGGTAACCAGGGCAACCATTTTGGCCAGGTTTGGTGGGCCAGCCTTGAAAACATCATTGTTAAATTCAGAAGGCCTTGCCAGATCCTGTGAGCAGGGAGGGAGGGGGCATGACAGGATCAGCTGTGAGTGACAAAAACAGGAAGGGGATATCTCTCTTCTTGGTTTTCCTACAGTTAAACGCACACGCACACACGCGTACACGCACACACACACACACACACACACACACACACACACACACACACACACACACACACACACACACACACCAGCAGCAGCAAAGAATGAGGATCTTAATCATCTGCTGAAGGTAACTGTACCGCTATCACACACACATCACAGATCTTTAACTTAACTTTTAGTCTTAGCTGACTGAAAGCGGCATCACTGGGCACTAGAGGAGCTCACAGTACAATAGTGTATCATGAACCACTCAGAGTCCGACGACGTACTATTGGCGCTGACGAAGCCCCTCTATGGCCCTTCTGTGCGGCTCCTCCATACCACGCATTGTTCATTATGGTATGTTCATGGTCGTGCCCTCGTTGCCTTGACGACCGTTAGGGTACATTGTACGAGATATGTCCCTTTAGGGGAAATCATTTTACTTTCAATTTCTTTGACGGTCGAGAATTGTTTTCTGAAATCTTTTACTAGTTGTGTGTGTCTCTTAGTTGACGTCAAGATTAGTTTGAAGTATCAATACACGACTTCCTGGAGTGTCACATGGACTAAGGACCAGCAACACTCAGCCTGAGACACTTCGTTAATGGCTTCTAAATGCACATAAGAGACATTAAACCAAAGCACTCATTCAGTTAAATAAGACACATTTATTCAATCAAAAGAGTCATCATGTAGACATTTAGAAATGTTGCACTTCACCTGAAGCTGGTCTTTAAATAACTTCATTGGTCCAAATTGCACCTCTGTTAATGTGGTCTGAAAACAGAAGAGGAAACAACTTAATATTTACACACAACAGATTAGGCACAACAGATAGATATAATTACACAATTATTAATTAGAACCATCACAAATAAATGTAAAATATACACTTTTAGACTATTTTAGACTTTTAGTACGTAGCATTCAAATAGAAAATCATGTTCCTCTACTGTTGATATACCACAATCCTCTGTATAAGAACTAGACGTTTTAGAAAGTATAGTGTAACATTCAGGAAAACAAGACTAGATCAAAACCTAGTATGTGCCTGGACTGCGAGTCCGTCCTCAGCACTCGATAGACTCAGAATGAACGGCAGTCAATAACAGAGCACTTGTAAACGCTGTCTGAGGACCTAAGAGAGGACTGTCCACGGCTATTTATTTCGAAAAGAGCAACGCCCAATGGGGAAACAACAACAACCAAGTCATCACTCACTCTGACCAATGGTGACAGAGCGTCGTGGATATAGGGCTGGCCTGCCGGTCCAACCAAAAATACTAATAATTAGGATCACAAATTCAAAATGGATCCATTTCCACGCCTCTCCTTCCATGAGAGAGTTCCCTCTTTCTGTCTGCAAATATTTTAGCTTCCTTCCTGTTAAATGGTCCTCAGTACAGGGGTTAGTAACCACAGCAACCAAGCCCCAAGCAGACTACCATCCCTGCACAATTCCCTTTTCCACACACACACACACACACACACACACACACACACACACACACACACACACACACACACACACACACACACACACACACACACACACACACACACACACACACACACACACACACAACACGTGTAAGGTGGTAAAAATGACTTCTCCTAAATTATAAGCCTTTTGAAAGGAACACAAAAAGCACAAAGAAATGAAGCAGATAATCCACGCAGCAGAGGCCCTGCTGACGTAACCCGGACACCCGGCCACCCCCCCCCTCACCCCCCCCGCCTGCGCTGGTCATGGCGTCTACAAACAAAGTGGGTGACATCGAGATGACATTTTTTTCAGGCGGCGTGGTAATCTGATATTTCACAGACTCCCAGGGTAGGATCCTGTGATAAGCTCATGTGTACTGCAGCACTGATATGTATGTGAAGCATTTGACCGCCGTGTGGGTTTGTGGGTGGGTGTGGGAGTAGGAGTACTGTGTGTGTGTGTGTGTGTGTGTGTGTGTGTGTGTGTGTGTGTGTGTGTGTGTGTGTGTGTGTGTGTGTGTGTGTGTGTGTGTGTGTGTGTGTGTGTGTGTGTGTGTGTGTGTGTGTGCATGTGTCGCTATGTAAAAGTGCAGGGCGATTGCGCCCGTTATTCTTGGAAGGCTGGAAAGGGGCGTTTGGGACTGAATGTTTAACGTTCAAGGGAACTTCCCATAATATCTGGTGTCTTGGAACGAACAGATTCAGCAGACATATTGGACTTCTGGACTATTTAGAAAATGATTAGTCTGGCTGTGAGAGACTAAACCAAGCTCCCTTTGAAATTCCTTCAAAAAATGACAAAGAGTAGGAAAGCTTTTACAC
Organism: Merluccius polli; assembly: GCA_030340625.1. Taxonomy (NCBI): domain Eukaryota; kingdom Metazoa; phylum Chordata; class Actinopteri; order Gadiformes; family Merlucciidae; genus Merluccius; species Merluccius polli. The sequence continues at coordinate 25,295 of JAOPHQ010005310.1, forward strand.
ACACACACACACACACACACGAGCGGACCTGGACACACACACACACACACACACACACGCGCACACACAATATTTCCTGTGAGAACGTTAGCTAGCAAAGTAGCTGAGGTCAGGCTGTGACGTGTGGAGTTTGGCTGCGGGGCCGCTAGCGAGCAGAGGCCCCAGCGCAGCAGAATGCGACGCTCTGTCTCAGACTGGGAAGGACTCCCCCTCTAATTGACACTGACACAAGCAATGCCACTGCAACTTGGGTTGTGTAACTGGAATAGCCAGCCTGCCAAACAAAGCCTGGCTGGTTCGTCCTCCAACACTGTGCTCACCTTGTACAGTGTACACACACACACACACACACACACACACCAATATGCACACAACCATATTGCTAACGCAATACAACTTTGGACATTTTGTACAAACTCAGGAATACACACAAAGTGGAACACACACACACACACACACACACGAATCACCAGGCATTTGCATCCCGCAAACATTGTGCTGGCACCCTGCCAGGGGCAAACAGAATGGAGGAAGTGAGTGTGTATGTAAGCCAGGCAGTATGGACATTGTGTGTATGTATGTGTGTGTGTATGTATGTATGTGTGTGTGTGTGTGTGTGTGTGTGTGTGTGTGTGTGTGTGTGTGTGTGTGTGTGTGTGTGTGTGTGTGTGTGTGTGTGTGTGATACACTCGCCTCCCTCCCGCTATGGTTATGTGCAACATTGTTCATTCAGCACGTGCACACAAACAGACATACATGACAAGTTCATGGAGTTACACAACGGCACATCATTGCATTATCATTCCAATCTGTGATCTCAATGCAAAGTAATCCGGTCCTTGTACTTCTCCTGACTCAGTATCCATCCATCCATTCCTTTCCTTCCCCTTATCCGGGGCCGGGGTCGCGGTGGCAGCAGGCTAAGCAAGGTATCCCAGACGCCCCTCTCCCCAGCAACGCTTTCCAGTTCCTCCTGGGGGATCCCGAGGCGTTCCCAGGCCACATGAGATATACAGTATAATCCCTCTAGCGGGTTCTGGATCTACCCCGGGGTCTCCTACCGGTTGGACGTGCCCAGGAAAAACCTCAGAGGGAAGGCGCCCAAGAGGCCGCCTGATCGGATGCCCGAAACACCTCAGCTGGCTCCTTTCGACACGACCATAGGTGAGGGTTGGAAGGTACATCGATTGGTAAATCGAAAGCTTTGCCTTCCGGCTCAGCTCCCTCTTCATCACACCCTCACTCGTGAACAAGACCCAGAGATACCGCAACTCACTCCTTGGTTTTCCGGCAGAGAACCATGGCCTCAGACTTGGAGGTTCAGACTCTCACCCCGACCTGCAAACTGCCCCAGTGCGTGCTGGAGGTCACGGTCTGATGAAGCCAACAGAACTACATCATCTGCAAAGAGCAGAGACACAATTTTGAGTTCCCCTTGAGATCCTCTCCATGAATATCAGGAACAGAATCGGTGACAAGGGGCTACCTTGGAGGAGTCCAACCCCCACTGGAAATGTGGGGGTTGGAAGAGGCGTGTCAGCCTAGACAGCAATGTCAAAGACTTAAGCATCTCAGGGCGAATCTCATCCACACCTGGGGCCTTGAGGCTGAGGAGCTTCCTGACTACCTCAGAGACCTCCTCTGTCGAGGATATGGGTGAGGCCCGAGTCTTCAGACTCTGTCTCCTCCCCAGAGGACGTGTTGTTTGGGTTCAAGAGCTTCTTGAAGTGCTCTTTCCACTGCCCGGCAATATTCCCAGTCCAGGTCAGAAGTTCTCCTCCCCTGCTGAACACAGCCTGAGCCAAACCCTGCTCTCCCTTCCTGAGTTGTCGAATCGTTTGCCAGAGGTTCCTTGAGGCCAACCGAAATTCCTTCTCCGTAACCTCCCCGAACTGCTCCCAGCAATTTCGGCCTCCTGGTATCTGTTCACTGCTTCAGATGGAGGCACTGACGACCTTCTTACCACAACTCCTAGCAGCCGCCTCTGCAATGGAGGCTTTGAACATGACCCACTTGGATATCCCCAACCTCCCCCAGGATGTACGAGAAATTGTTTTGGGTTTACCAGGTCTGTCCGGCAGCCATCTGAAACATCTCACCACCAGGCGGTGATCCGTTGACAGCTCTGCTCTGCTCTGCTCTCTTCAGAGTGTCCAAGACATACGGCCGCAGATTCTGAACTCATGAACTACCCTATGCTCGAACATGGTATATGTACAGAAGTCCAATAACAAAAGCACCACTCTGGGTTCAGATCAGGCAGGCCATTCCTCCCAATCACCCCCCCTCCAGGTTTCTCCATCGTTGCCGACATCGTTGAGCGTTGATGTCTCCCAGTAGAACTAGAAGGAACCCTTTCCAGGACGCCACCCAGCGACTGCAAGAAGGCCGGATACTCAAAACTGCTGTTCGGTGCAAAAGCACACACACAACAGTCAGCGCCTTCCCCTCAGCGACTTGCAGGGGCATAGAGGCGACCCTCTCCAACACAGCGGCGCTCAGCCGGGGGCTTGTGAGTATCCCCACACCCACCGGGTGCACCTAACCCTGGGCAACTCCGGGTAGAGAAAGGAGAGAGTCCAGCCCCCTCTCCAGGAGTTTGGTTCCAGAACCGGTGCTATGAGTAGAGGTGAGCCCAACTACTGTATATCTAGTTGGTACCGCTCCACCTCCCTCACCGGCTCCGGTTCCCTCCCTGCCAGAGAGGTGACATTCCAGGGCCCTAGAACCAGTCTGCCAGGGGGTCAGCACACCCAGGTCCGCGCCTTTGCCTGTCGCCCGGCTTACAATGCACGCGACCCTTATCCCTGCGGGTGGGGGGGCCCACAGGGTGGCGGCAGAGGCCGACCTCCATGGTGCAAGGCCCAGCCACCAAACACGGGCCAGCGAGCTCCCCTCCCAGGTCTGGCCCCAAGAGGGGGTCCCGGTTTCCCTTTTCCGGGTGAGGTGCTGTAACTCCTTCTTGGCCAATTCATTCATTCATACTGACTAAGTATTTAGGAGAAAATAAAACTTGTACCATTTCTAAACCAAGTCATTGTTGGCCTTTGTTAACGAGTAAGTTCATAGGGGACATGATGAGCTCTATGAACGGACATACGTAGCAGTCTGCCTCCAGAGACTAGTATACTATCCAAGCTATGAACAGTAAAAGGCACATATTTATGTTTGATGTCTGTCATTAAACTTTTGTCAATCTTTTCTTTTTTTTTTTTTTCTTTCAGCAGACATTGAAGCTTTTATTTTGTCACTGCAGCAGGAGAACCGTCATTACAATAGTAACCTTCAACGGTAGTAGTGTCTACCGTGTCAATCGCATCATTTCCTGCCGGGAAGTGTACTATCCAGTACAAAAACACACACACACACACACACACGGCAGCCGCGTATAACAAACTGGGTCTCACAAAGAAAATGAACCCTAAAACATGAACATGAAGAGTTAGCATGTGCCCTGGCTCAGGCTCCAAGCGCGAAGCTACCACTCTATACACCTCATGTATTTACATAGTGGTGCTCGCCCTGCATCCTGCTGCTGGTGCATCCGGCCCTATGGAGATCTCTCTCTCCCCCTCTCCCTCTCCCTCTCTCATTTATATATACACACACGTCCCTCCCTATAAGTCTTCCTCGCTCTCAGACACTCGTACAACCACAGTACACACACACACACACGCACACACGCACACACACACACACACACACACACACACACAGGGAGAGTGGCTTTCCACTGAAGTGAAAAACAGGAAATTGGATGACATTGTTCGGTGCGCAGACGTCAGCAGTGAGAGATAGAGAGTAAACAGCTTCCTCCAGCCCAGAGCCGGGACCAGGATGCAACGAATCTTGGGATGTCTGACCCTTCGTGCTTTGAGGGAACGTTTGTATGGCCTCCTTCTCTCTCACACACACACACACACACACACACACACACACACACGCACGTTTTTTATCATCACTGATGGTAACGCGTGTGTGTGTGTGTGTGTGTGTGTGTGTGTGTGTGTGTGTGTGTGTGTGTGTGTGTGTGTGTGTGTGTGTGTGTGTGCCACAATCTAAATATGTGGACAAAATGGAGATGATTCAATGTTCCTCATTAGTCGGACGGTTTCTGTCCCAGGTGTGGGCATGCACACTGTGTACCAGGCGGTCGGCCAGCCAGTCGAACTCGTACGCCGCTAAGCTACAGGCTAAATACGTCAAACCTGAGGCACACCAAGCACAGCGGCGTTAGCTTAGCGGCGGGCGCCGCGTTACCTCAAAGAGAATAATTCACATTGATGTTAGGACCCTCACAATCGCTGCCCTTACAGCCGCGCTAAATCAATCGATATGACGCCAACCGGTGTGACATCACACCAAACGAATGACCCTCGGCTGGCTAACCAGGCCTGCAAGTCCTTTTCAAGGTTTTTACGTTTGTCCTTGATACAGCAATTGGAGAACAGTTAAAAAATCATCATCATCACCACCACCACCACGAGAGAAACGCCCCCCCCACGCAGTTGGCTGTGGAGGTACTGGACTAGCATGTTAATGT
>JAOPHQ010005311.1:0-21028 GCA_030340625.1 Merluccius polli
GAGTCACAACAACTAGTATCACTAGAGGGTTTGTCTTTTTTTTTTTTTTTTTCCGTTTGTTTCTTTTGGCCGCTTCTTGCGTTGTTCGGCATTTCTTTTTAAAGACGTGTTTGGAGGCCATTTTGTGCCGGATCGTCCCCCCCCCCCCCCCCCCCCCGCCGCCGTAGTTTTGTTGCGCGTATTTGAGCGTTTCCTCCGACTTTTTCAAAGGGGGAGGAATAAACCTTCGCTCAACACGTGATGACTTAACGAATTAACCGAAAGAGACTTCGCATTAGTCAGTGAGGCCACACTGGACACACAGCTTCACCCCCCCCCCCCCCCCCCCCCCCCCCCCCCCAAAAAAAAAAAAAAAAAACAGTTACATAAGTGAGGTTATCATGGGATTTTCATAATGCGATGATTTCATGGACTGTAAAACCTCAAGTTGTGTCAGCATGTTTTTGGCCTGGCTTCCGATAGTCATTTGCCGGCACCTGTGGATGTCTTTACACTGGGAGAGGCCATGTTATATCCATTATGTTTTGCCTATTATGTCCCGCAAACTTCGCGTCATGTAAGCCGCTTAACCCAGAATACACTGTAGACCCTTGCGGAGGGCAAGAGGAAGAGGATGAAGGGGGGGAATTCCTCCTTAGCGGGTCACCATGGTTAGATTTATGATACATGACCCCACCAATTAGCCGGGCAGATGTAACGTTACCAGGCTGTGGGCCGCGGTGGAGAGACCGGGCAACGGGAATGTCGGTAGCGGCCGAGAGTTTCTTTCACGACGGTAAAGGAAGTGTATATATATGATATATGAGGCTGAGGTGTGTGAGGCGGCTGAAGGGTTAAGTCTGGAGGTAGTGGTGTGCAGGCTGTCGGCCCCAACACACCTGTGGAGGGCATCCCACCAGAGGGCTCCTGCCTGCGTTGGCTTCAGAGTCTCTCTGGCTGTGTGTGTGTGTGTCTCCCTCTCTCTCTCTCTCTCTCTCTCTCTCTCTGTTTCCGTCATTCTGTCTCCTGTGTCTCTTTATCCTCTCTCTCTCCATCTATCTATCAGTCTGTGTCTCTCTCTCTCTCCCGCCCTCTCTCTCTCTCTCTCTCTCTCTCTCGCTCTCTCTGTTTCCATCTCTGTGTCTGTCTGTCACTCTCCATCTCTGTCTCCGTCTGTGTGTGTGTGTGTATATATATGTCTCTCTCTCTCCCTCTCTCTCTCTCTGCCTCTCTTTGTAGTAATGTTAAAATAGATACATATCAAAATGATGTAAAAATAGGCATACAAAAGGAAAACTGTGGACCGCCTGATCACTTTAATGCCATCAAATGCTGAAATAAAGAACATTGTTTCAGTAGTCAAATCTTTACAGTTATATTTTACCCCAAAATAGGATTGCGAGCCATTTATTAATGTAGGTGAGCTAAGAATGATTGGCTAAATATGAATAATGTAGCAATCTAATAAGTATGACACAATCTTACATTTTCTAAAAGCATTAGTACTTAACCATTATTGCAGAGTATTTCAACACACACACACACACACACACACACACACACACACACACACACACACACACACACACACACACACACACACACACACACAAATAGCTTCTTCTATTGGGCTACTCCACATTTATTGTAATTTAGTCTTCTAGCATCTAGGAATAAGCAGCAACATAAAAAAGATATCCTTCCCAAGACAATAATGAATATTAACTATGATTTATGACCTGAAATGTCTACCTTTTAAAACATTCCTTTAACACCATTGATTAATGTCTTGGCTTTTCTCTCTCCCTCCGCATATAAGTGTGTGAAATCACTTAGTCACCTCCCGGTGCTGAAAGACAGTTATTTTATGTAGCTGAATTCTCCTAGCTATTATTTTCATTAAAAATGGGAAAAAAAATTAACTTACAAAAACCATATGATCCACACCAGCCATAATTCAACATTTAATTACGTCGACAGTCGATCTGGCAGGCAGCCTCAGTAAGAGTGATGTGTGTGTCGGATGTGATTTCAAAGTTTTCTCTTTTGAGCAATGCTAAATTATACATTTTGTACTAATAGCTTCAAATTGTTGAAGTGATTTAATCATCGGTGTGTGATGTGATGTGAACGCATCACATCGGCCTATCGACCAAAAATAATGGAAAAAGAAAAATATAAAAGCAAGTGTGCGATTGTCTTATAGTTGATGGTCAGGGCTAAGTCAAGTACTTAGAGGGTAACCATAGCGACATGTAGTTTAGGTGAACTGGTTATTGTAGGGAGTTGTGTTCGAGGCTTTCCACTGACCTACCAACTGTCAGGGATCTCAACCAGTAATCGTGGCCATGGCAACGCAGCGAAAAATGCGATGACATGCGTGCATTCTGGGAGTTTTCCCAACATGCAACAGGCTACGGTGCATTAGCATGAAGGCCGGTGGGACGCATGAGATACTGCGAGCGGCCGCCAGCGCCATGACAGCGGCGAAGGAAAGTTTGACCCTTATTATTGTTATTGGGCGTAAGAAAATCCTTTCTACTGAGTTGGTTATAAAAAAGAAATGTGCCAAATGGTGTGGACATGTTCTGACCTGACGTGATCGATGTAAGTGGATGGATGGATACCATGTGAAGCCTGTTTGCATACGTTGTGAACAAGAAAGCCTTGAGCAAGAGAATGACTCAAGTTAACAAATAGTTGTTCAGGAGACAATGTCAGAGGATGTTTCCCAATTCTCATGCAAAAAAAACAGAATTGGCCCATCTGATTTTAATTGGCTCTGACAGAGTTTTGTTGTTTGGCACCGAGGCGTTTTTAAGGAAAGCAGAACTTGTGGAGGTACACAAATCCAAGATCGGCCTCTGATCCTGTTTAGAGACAATATGAAATCTACTGTTTCCATGCCAGGAATTAAATTACTGTGGATTTTCAAAATAAAAGTAACCCAAAACCTGCTCTTACTTTGGAAGCTCGGGGCTTTGCAGCTGGGAACATCATGTCAGAGACCTCACAGAGAAAAAAACAAAAAAACCCTACAGTTGTTAGTATATTAACCAATGTTTCTGGGAGTAGGCTGAGGCAACACAACATCCCATAATGCTCTTGTAACATGAGACTTCTCCCACTTCGTTTGTTTTAGGTAATCATAATACTGACAGACACGAAATCACTGCATATTGCGCGATATGACATCAGTTTGTTTGCTCTTTGTCCCAGAAGCATAGCAATTACTACCGCAGAAGAAACCTACCATTCCTCACCCTGGATGAAGTATTGGGACACAGTGTGCCAACATAAAGCCGACGGTGTTTGTTAAAAGCACATTAAAAGCGCTTTTTGAAATATATTTTTTTAAATGCAGTTTTAGTGATGTGGACGATGTCACTACTATGTCGACGTGTTTGTGAATGGTGAACATGTGCTCCACAGTTCACAAAATGTTCTCCAAATACACACATCATCATCCTCAGTTCGTCTGGAGGCTCCCTCGGTTCAATTCAAGGCAGTTAAGGCAAAAACGGGGAAACATATTCAGACAAGAAACCTCAAACAGAGAGAGTCGTACTCGAACCGAATACCGCCCATTTGTCTTTCGGTCAATTAAGGAAGTTATTATAGTTGTGATGACAAGAGGTATCCAAGCCAGAGGAATGTGGATAACTGGGCTAATGCGTGTCAGAAAAATACAGCGGAGCAGAATCAATTTTTAAATGGTGTTGGTGTTTTACGTCAAAATATTTTCACAACGCTCAACGTCTTAAACAACCTCGGCCATTTGGTGGACATACTGTTTGATTTAGAGGCGAGCTCATTCGTTACAGGGCCGCGGCAGGCGGACGCCGGGGCCGCGCGTTTGAACTTCCAGTCGATCACTGCTTAAACAGGTGTTGTGTTACAGTGATAAGTGTCCTGTGGTCGAAAACTATTTCCACTCGTAGGGTTCCTCTCTTCTTCCCCCGGCTACCACATAATGTCTTCTCAGGGGTACGTGCGGCGGTTAAGGCGGTGCGGCGGTGCTGCTTTGGTCGGGGGACAAAAAAAAAGCCCAAACCTCAGAGCCAAGCGAGAGGAAGTGCTTTTTAATCTTTCCGAGGTGAAACAACCTTGTGTTGAATATAGCAAACGTATTGTTGCTTGTGGCCCTGGCTTTGTTCTTGGGGGCTCTTTTCCGCTGGACTTTTCCAGCTGTTGCTCGGGGTATGATATCTTGACATGGAGGAAAGGCATCCATTCTCAAATTTGATTTTTTTTTTTTTTTATAGCTCGAGTCTGCAGCTGCCACTTGGCTTCAAGCGAGCGGACCGAGCCGCTGCTGTTAACATGAGCTCTTCGAGGGCCCCGGTCCTGGGTTGACTTATGAACGTTTCTACTGGCCTCGCGGAAAAAAAAAAGGACAAACATCTCCTTGTGGGACGAGTATGGAGTTTGACACGCCGGTGTCTTTGAGTCCTTGTACCTTCGTACACTTCCGCGTGAATCTCCCGTCTCGTTTAGTAGGGTGTTGCTCCGGATGAAAGTGCAGTTATTCGTACGTTAGACGTGTATTGATTGGGGGTTTTTATGTGTCCTCCATAGCGAGTAGACCTGGGATCCTTCAGTGACTCTTATCTTGGTAGTTCCTGCGGGAGATGCCTGATGTCTGCCGAGCCGTGAGCGGGCTTACAGGTTATGAATCACCTAAACACTAGATTAACTGTAAAGACATGATAATGTGTATTCTTTGGGTGAGGCAGAGAATGAACGTCGGGAAAAAAACACTACAATGAATCGGCACATTTGTAATAAGCTATTCCCCGAGGCAATTTTTCATCATGATATCATGCGAGTCTCGTCATCGCTGACGTTTAAGAGACAATAAAAGTCCAACGCGGTTCTTGAACTGCGCTGTTTCTTTTGTTTCATGGCGCTATAGTCGGTGACTTTATATTCACACACTTTGGCTAGTAAAATTGACATTGTTATGGGTTGTCAAATGAAAGCTGACACTGCGACGTCCTGAATTGGTCAGGACAGTACCATATGGTTTCCTGAGGTCAGCTGTACCAGATGTTTACACTGTGAACTAGATGTATCGTATAACCCCACTTGTAATTACGGTCATCCAAATACTCTCCTCTCTAGTTTGTGTCTACGCCTCGTTTACCTGCCATCAGTCCTCCTTGACCTGCGGAGGTTTGACCCCTTTGTGTTGCCGTACGCACGCAGCAGCGGTTTTAAGTGGCTCGGCAGGCGACCTTAACAACAACTTGTATACACAGCGAGTCCATTTAGGGAACAATAAGTGCAGACCTTTTGATGTGTGCTTTGTAAACACCGCCGAGTACTTTCTGAATTATTTTTCATAAGTACTCGTACGAACCTGTGGCGTTGTAAATATTTACCTTGCTCCCGACCGGCGATTAATCTGCCATGCCACCAGGATGCACTTTTGCTAATTGCGCGGGCTGCCAACTGAAAAAGCCACTGGAAAAGGACGCCACTGTAAGGCGGAACAGGATCGAGAGCGGCGGCGCCGGCATTGCTCACTGTAAACCCGGTCTTCCAGTTTGTACATTAAAGCATGGCATCAAAGTGCCGCCCCCCCCCCCCCCCCCACTGAGTCATTACCGCCTCACGCCGTCCCACCCAGGGCGTGCTCTTATCTCCTCGGAGGCCTGTCTCCTCTCCTCAGCCCTATCTGGACCAGATATCTCACTATACAATGGAGAGAAACGCACGCCCCCCCACCCACCCCTTTTCCAGGAACATGTTTACATACGAAAGATGTCCTGGAAAACATAGACAACGCATGCCACATTTCCAGTAGTGCGTGTCTTTATAAAAACCCAACGACTAAAAAGACGTACGGATTTTGAAGTCGGGAAGGACCGGTGGTGGTTATATAAGCAGCCCCAACGAGTCAAGAAGACTAAAAAGAAGGAGATGGGAAGAAACATGGATGGACTAAAGAAGACCTGCAATTCAACAGAGACTGAGTGTAGGGAGGGCGGGGGGGGGCGTGATTTATGATACGCGTGTCCTTTCCAGCCTCATCAGCCGTGACTCCCAACAGACCTCAACTTGTCCGGGAGGAGAAATCAGACTAAATACAAAAGCACAGAGAGGGAAACCAAACAGTTCACTTAAGCCCAGCTATGATGATGCTTTTGTAATGGTTCGTGACTTGTGAGTCACGACTCGTGAGTCACGACCCGCTGCCATGTGACGACAGACCGTCATTAGCGATAGTGCTGTCTTAGCATGATGTAGCTAATCTGTCCGTTAGGCGCATCCACTACATCACAGGAGACGCTGGTTGTCTAGCCACTGTAGTCTAGCCACTGGAACAGAAGTGGAGAAGAGGCCACAGTCACACACACACACACACACACACACACACACAGAATAAGACATCTCCCCTGAAACTCAGTTATGTGGCCCTGGCATTGCTCAGGGAAGTCCCGCGCCGGGCGAACGGAGGTGAGGCGCGCAAGACCGCAGGGCCACGGCGGTTAGCGCGGGGGGGGAAATTGTAGCAGGAACCGCCATGCGCGCTCTGTCGCAGGCTATCTGGCCCAAGCAGACAGGGCCATCTGCTTTGTGTCCCCCCATCTATCAGGTTTAAACAGCTTAAACAGGCATCTGCTGCGCGTGTTCGAATAATACCCCAAAACGCTCTAAGCCGGGATAGAGGCAACAAAAATAAATAAATACGCGTCAGAAAATGTCTGCAGAATTAACTTGAAGTGGATGGCTCTGTAGTCAAATATTTTATGATTTGGGAAGGGGGGAGAAAACACATGTAAACGGGTGGGTTTCCTTTTAAAATGCTTTTTGTTTTTGACGTCCCCAGAGTGAGTATTGACACACATTTGCTTGTGCCATATTTTTTGGCGTTTGCCTCAAATCTAGTCGCTCCACAGATCGGGGCATGGCGACTAAAAATAGAAAGGACAGGTATTGCGCTGTGTTTTTTCCTCCGTTCAGAGATATTGCATTTATGCCAGGTCAATAATCTAGGCCGATCTCCACCCCCCCCCCCCCCCCTCCTCCCCTCCCACACCCCCCAAAAAAGGAGGACAACTGAAGATTGCTTTATAGCGCACCTCGATTTTATTTTCCAGTTGCAGTCATTAACTCCGGTATTTCTCTACCGTCGCTACCCTTTAATTGCATTTTATTTTATTTTACTTCACACGTGACCTCGAGAAAAAAAAAAAAGTCTGGCCCTCTGAAGCCCCCCGGAGACCGTAACCGTGGTAACTGCGATAAAGGGCTTACACTAATAAACTTAAACTTGACGATTGCATAGTTCACCGGGTACCTGGAGGCAGAATCTTAGTTATTTATGTTTGACCACCGGAGACTCGCAGATGTGACCGGGTCTGAAGGATGCTGTAATGAGAACTTGGAGAGAGAGAGAGAGAGAGAGGGGGAGGGAGAGGGGGAGAGCTAGAGAGGAGGGGGAGAGAGTGGAGGACGGGGAGAGAGAGAGAGAGAGAGAGAGAGAGAGAGAGGAGCTGGGAGATGGAGAGAGAGAGAGAGAGACCAAGGGGGGGAGGAGAGAGAGGAGAGCGTTGAGAGAGAGGAAGAAGGAGAGAGTGGAGGGTGGAGAGAGGGAGGGGAGGGGCAGGGAGAGAGGAGAGAGGAGAGGGATAGAGAGCGAAGGAAAGGGAGAGAGAGAGAGGTGGGGGAGTCCCGGCTTGACCCCCTCTCACCCCTTCCCTCTCCCTCCTCGCCTGGGAGACATGTTCCTCTACACATGTGTGCAGCTGTCAGCTGGCCAAGTGTTTTTAGCATGTTTTCATGTTTTCAAACGTCGCAAACGCAAAGGATTGTGTTTCTCATTCCATTTGGGTCACATCTCTTTTTCTTTTCTTTGCTTTTCTCTTTTTTTCTGGCCCCATTATAATAATAATATGATAGGATGATTTGATAATGACTGCTCGTTTGACAGAAAGCCCTCCATTTTGTGTTACCCTATTAAATAACATGTAAAGGATGGCTGTTGCTGGAACCAAGTCAAGTCTTTTGACATGTTATGTTAGATGGTGATAATGTCCACCATCATATTAGCGCAGGTAATCATTTTTAAATTATTTGAATTACTGTACTTGTTTTTTTCCTCTATATTTTACTGACAAATGTACTGATTCTTGTAAGTTGCTTCGGACAAAAGCATCTCAATGCTAAACGCCCTAAATGCTCTGAATGCAAACGTAAACATGTTATTTTTCGTAAATATTTTAAATTACTTGTGTGTTTTCCGTTGCTCGGCTCGGTCCGTGTAACAACTGTGTTGCTGTGGTGGTCTCTGGGCGACCAGGACAACACATTAAGCCTCTTAGTGAGTCTGATTCCTGGCTGATGAGAGAGAGTTTGTGTCCCTGGTGCCCACATCTGCTCACATAAGAGGGATTCTGGCTCAGCGCAGCCCTGATGGCGCTCCTTCTCAATCATTAGTTTTCTCAGACAGACAGACAGACAGACAGACCGGCAGGCAGATAGTCAGACAGACAGACAGAAAAGACAAGACAAACATCAAGATGTCTTCTTGTACGTTTGTCCTATATTTGGGTCCTAAATTCAGTGCTTGCCTTTTGTCTCACATACCACAGAGGCATCCTCTCTCATGGTGACGTACACCCAGGCAGGTACACCGCAACATAAGGAGTAATGTCTCTCTCTCCCTGTCTCTCTCTCCCTGTCTCTCTCTAGCCGCCGCCCCTAAGCTAAAGCCCATGCGGTACCGGCCGGTGGTGGACGCGGGAGGTAAGCTCACGGTGAAGTGCGAGGCCACGGGGAACCCGCCGCCCACCTACAAATGGTACAAGGACGGCAGCGAGCTCAAGAAGAGCAAAGGCATCAACATCAGGAGCAGCGAGTGAGTACACACCCACCCACACACACCCCCACCCACACACCCGACAGACACGACACAACGGCACAGACACATTATATTAAGACGTACACAGCCGCCGCCCAACCCCCCCCCCCAGACACGACACGACTACAGCAAAGGTGCGTTGAGACGCCGCTGCTCCGCATGTCTCCGCATGTCCCCGCCCCGCTGCTGCGCTCATCAGCCGCATCGGCTCTCCTCTCTCCGTCCATCCGTCCACTTCATTAAAAATCAGAATAAGGCCCATCGCATGGATTAAACGATATCTACAATTGATATTTAATAAGGCCCTGAGCCTTTTTAGAAGTGTATAAAAAAAAATCGAATTTCATTTAATTGTAATGTATCGCATCTGGTGTCTATGGCTACGGCTAAAGGGGAAGGGAGAAAGGGGGAGAGGGGAGAGGGGAGAGAGGGGGGAGAGGGGAGAAGTGCGGAGCTCAGCACAATAGACAGAAGGAGGAATCCCCCCGACGGAGAGGCAGGTCTCCTGGCTCGACCCTGGGGTCTCCCAGGGTCTCCCCGGGTCTCCCTGGGTCTCCCTAAGTCTCCCTGGGTCTCCCCGGGTCGAGGTCTGGGGCCCTGGGGGGGAACGGTAGCTGCGGTTGAAGGGGCTTCAACCACAGCTGCACAGGGGGGCACGTCAGGCGCCGGGCGTTAAGGGTTATAGGCTCGCGTCACGCAATGACGATATCCACTTTTATCCACTTTTGCACACTTCTACGCACAATTAAGATGAGAAGATACAGTTTGCCCTTAAAATGATCCAAATGTGAGGTTTTAAAACGTCGAGACCAGAGGAAGTGAAAACTAGTTTTAGTTCGATACTGCCTGTCCATGTGCTTTAATGTAATTGCCCTCGGCTAAGACGGTTAAAAATTGGTATTTCGAATTCATAAGCATATCGGGATATTGATATCGTGTAAAGTTTATATCGTGATAATCCGTTTTTTTTGGTGCATATCGCCAAGTCGTTACTCAAGGGCTCATTCAAGGCCAACGCGCTACGTCGCTAATCGACCCCCGGTTCCCTCTCCTCTTATTAGCGCAGGTAGCGCGCGGCGGCCTCATCAGAGCCTTGTTGTTGACTTGTTAACCCCCCCCCCCCCCCACACACACACACACACACACACACACACACACACACCACCCTCCGGTCTGTTTTCCACTCGTGTGTCATGTTGTTCACCTGCGCTCCCCTGACTCGGCACACTGCGTCTCGTTGATTTGCTTGCAGGAAGAACTCCAGAGTGCAGATCAGCAGAGCCAAACTGGAGGATTCTGGGAATTACACGTGCGTCGTGGAGAACTCCCTCGGCCGGGAGAACGCCACGCGCACTGTAACCGTCCAAAGCAGTGAGTATTCAAGCTCCTCCTACTTTTATTGTACCCCCCTCACCCCCCCCCCCCCCCCCCCCCCTCCAGCCCCCCCCCCTCCTCGCCGTCTCCCCCTTTTCCGCTGGCGCTCGCTCCCCTTTTTCACTGCGACTGATCTCTTGGCAAATAGAGGACTCAAAGGAGAAACCCCAGGACACGCAGTGAGACAATGGCAATATGCATCCTGGGCGGCCAGCTGTCCCGGACACATGGCCGCGGCGGCTCTGGGCGCGGGCGCGGGCCCCGGCGAGGCCCCGGGTCCATGTGCGCCAGCATGTGTCGACAAAGCACGCCGCCAACTGGGAACAGTTGTAAAACCGCCGTTGCCGTCTGTACTGCATGGAAATGAAATCGCACAGACACACACACACACACACACACACACAATCACAATGTACATGATATGACAGCCAACCCCCCCCCAACCGCCCGAACTACTGACCCCCTCCCCCCCCCCAGGCGAGAATATATATCTATCATATACATTATTCAAACTTAATGGTGATGTAATGTAGACGGCGATGTGAGGCGTGTGTGTGTTGGCGGATCTCATATCGGCGAGGACGATGTGTTTGATGGTCGGGCACATGTGTGTGGAGAAGTTAAGTAGGGGGGGGGGGGGGGGGGGGGGGGTCAGGGGGGTTTTGATAACAGCTGCCGTGGGCTGGGGTGTGTAAGAGCTTCCTGTGTGTAGCCTGGGTGGTGTGTGTATGTGTGTGTGGGTGTGTTGTGAGGGGAGGGTGGTGTGTGTGTTGTGAGAGGGGAGGGTGGTATGTGTGTGTGTGTTGTGAGGGGAGGGTGGTGTGTGTGTGTGTGTGTGTGTTGTGAGGGGAGGGTGGTGTGTGTGTGTATGTGTGTGTGTGTGTGTGCGTGTGTGTGTTGTGAGGGGAGGGTGGTGTGTGTGTGTGTGTGTGTGTGTGTGTTGTGAGGGGAGGGTGGTGTGTATGTGTGTGTATGTGTGTGTGTTGTGAGGGGAGGGTGGTGTGTGTGTGTGTGTGTGTGTGTGTGTGTGTGTGTGTGAGGGGAGGGTGGTGTGTGTGTGTGTGTGTGTGTGTGTGTTGTGAGGGGAGGGTGGTGTGTGTGTGTGTGTGTGTGTGTGTGTGTGTTGTGAGGGGAGGGTGGTGTGTATGTGTGTGTGTGTATGTGTGTGTGTGTTCTGAGGGGAGGGTGGTGTGTGTGTGTGTGTGTGTGTGTGTGTGTGCGTGTGCGGCTCTCATAGGTAGTGTATCCTCCTACCACACTAAGAAGCGAGACACGTGAGGCAAACAAGCTAAACTTCTTAGCCAACAGATCTCCTGATATGAAACCACTGAAAAGTCGGTAGCCATCGTCTGCCAAATAAGAGACACCCGATTCGCTCCGCCGAGAAACCCGGGAAAGTTGCTTTTTGTTACTGGCGGCGCGTCGGGGGCGGTATTCGGTCGAGTGAAGACGGATGAATCGGTGGGTTGATGGTTCGTCGGCCGAGCGGCGACGGTGCGTAAACACGGCCGCTTGATTAGAGGCGATGTGTTGCTGCGGTTTTTGGCCGGAGTCGGTTCGTCGGTTTGGGTCAGTTTGGTTGGCTGGTGGGTCCAGATGCTAATCTTTCCATGAGAGAACCGCCTGGTATCTCGCTCACTCACACACACTCACACACACACACACACACACACGCACACGCACACACACGGACTCAACACCACCGTAGTTTCCCCCCATGACTCAAACGCACATCAAGGGCTTCCTAGAATTCAAAGGGGGGCGGAGCTCCACAAAGTCGGGAGTGTGCCACCAAAGCGGACCCCGGCCCCCGCTCAGAGGGATGGCATGCCGAAACATCTGTTGTCTCCGGTCGGTCGGCGGCGCGGGGCGTCGCAGGGGCCAATGATTCATCCGGGCTCCCATACCCCGAGACAACTGTTCCTCAGAGGAGGTCCCGGTCCCGGCGCAGCACAACACACACTCCTGGTTGTCATCATTAGCATCGGAGAAAGAGGCTTACGCAGCGCCGCACTGCACAGACTTGTTTTTCCTTTTCTTTTCCGCAAATCAAGTATCTCCTGAAATCGAGTGTGACCTACATTTTAGTTGCGTGGTGACATAATGGTGCGACTATTCCCGACTTTCTCGGTTTGAGAGTCGACGTTTGTTAGTTGGTTAATAGGTTTGTTAGTAGTCAGTTAGTTAGTCAGGGCTGGCTCACATCTGTTCCCCTTGCTCTGCTGCGGTCAACGTGTTTCTTGGCTGTGTTTGCGGTGTTTTCTTACCGTGTTTAACAGGTGAAATGATGCGGATGTGGAAAATAACGCCGTTTGCTTTGGGTTTGATTCCCGGAGACGTGCAGACATCATCCTCGACTGTCTGGGACATTAAACAGCATATTGATTGACCGTTTATTGAATAGTAATAATTCAAACTTTGACACTTTTTTGGAGAGTGGAAGGATGCGCTATATATGTGCAACCGTGGGGTGTGTGTGTGTGTGTGTGTGTGTGTGTGTGTGCGTACGTGCGTACGCGCGTGTGGCCGTCAGTCTCCAGTGACATTTCCTCAAATCTTTTCCTCTTTTCCAAACAATGGCATCACTGTCTTGTCTTAGACCTTCTGAGTTTTCTTACCGTGTTTAACGGTAAACGGTGGGGATGTGTAAAATGAAGCTTTGGGTTTGATTCCCGGAGACATGTGGGCATCTTCCTTGTCCGTCTGGGACATAAAACCGCACATTGATTGACCATTTATTGAACAATTTAAGGGTGGAAAGTATTCAAACTTTGACACCGCGTGTTTTGGGGAGTGGGAGGAGCCACCGCTACAAAACTAATACAAACTAAAACCTGATAATAAGTTAAAAATAACCTAACCCCGCTGAAAGAGTCGGTTTGAAACTCAAAGTGTTTTATTCAGAAAGTACAGAACATCTCTGACCCGTTTAGCTTGCTACGCTAATCTGGTTACTACAAGTTACGTCCGTTTCGCTTGCCATGCTAATCAGATGACTTGTGTTATGTTTGACCCGTTGGGCTTGCCATACTGATGTGGTTACGGAGCGTTGTTCTGTCCCATACAGTCTGTATCGTCAGACACACAAGAAACAAATGGCTCTTGATTTGGTTTGATCATGACCAGGTGTGTCCACCGCATGCCAAGTGTTTGTGTTTTCAACAATCTGGAGGACCAGTTGTATTGCTTTCTTTTTTTACTTCATTTGCTGAACTTGGGCTACTTCCAGCATGATGATGATGATGATGATGATGATGATGAACGATGAACGATGATGATGATGATGATGATGATGATGGATGGATGTACTTTGGGTTGCGCAACGTTCTAAAAGAAAAAGATCAATCGATTCAAATAAAAAGTAATTGGTTGCCACGGCGACGCCAACAATCAAGGATGAGTTAGGATCATGGAAAACTAGACCGCATCACCGGCGCTCGGAGTTATGCACGTGTGTGTGAGTGTGAGTGTGTATGTGTGTTAGTGTGTATGTTAGGATGCAAGTATGTGCAAGTGTGTGTGTGTGTGTGTGTGTGTGTGTGTGTGTGGCCTGCGTCTGTCCGCAGTGACATTTTCTCAAATCTTTTTCCTCTTTTCCAAACAATGGCATCACTGTCTGCCCTATCTTTAACCAGATGACTGATTACCCCGGAGAGTGTGTGTATATGTGTGTGTGCATGTGTCTGTCTGTGCCTGTGTGTCTGAGTAAGTGTGTGTCAGTCTTTACTAAGCTGTGATTGAACTGTGTGTGTGTTCCTGAGTTTTAGTGTATGTGTGTGTGTGTGTGTGTTCCTGAGTTTTAGTGTGTGCGTATGTGTGTGTGTGTGTGTGTGTGTGTGTGTCCGACTTTGTGCGTCATTAACCTGCATATGTGTGTGTGTTTGTGTTTATGTGCAAGTGTGCATGCATTCATCTTTGTGTAACACAGTGTGCTCCTTTCGTTTTGGCGTGCAAGTGTGTGTGCATGTGACTCTGCGTGAGTTTGTGTGTGTGTGTGTGCCTGTGTGTGTGTGTGTGTGTGTGCCTGTGTGTGCTATTCAAAAGTCCCATTGTGCTACAGGAGCAACACGCCTAGTTCCTCGTCGCTCCAGGGTACGGGGCAAGACGGGGCGAAGCAGCGCTGGTATGTCCATAGACAGGAGGAGGAGGAGGAGGAGGAGGGGGTGGAGGACATGGGGAAAGGAGGAGGAGGAGGAGGAGGAGGAGGGGGGGGGGGGACTCCACATCAATGGAACAGAAACAGGCAGCAGCTCACAGCCGATGGTTGCGTGTATGTGTGTGTGTGTGTGTGTGTGTGTATGTGTGTGTGTAGACCACAGTGTGGCCAGGGGGTGGGGGGGGGGGGGGGGGTGGCTGACCCCAAACACAACTCCACCACTAAACACTCACTGGGTGGTGTTGTTGTCCCCTTTGTCTCCTTTGCCTTTGACATGCGAGGGTCTGTATACGTTGAATGAAGAGATGAGATGAAGAGACACTTAGAGGCGAGAGGCACACACACACACACACACCTCCCTGTTGTTGCCAATACAAACCCAGTGGGAGGTGCTGGTGGAGGTGGTGGAGGTGGAGGTGCTAGTGGCAGTGTGTGTGATGTATTTCTTAAAGCAGATGACGCTCCAGGTCTGTGCCAGAGCCTGTGTTAGATGCTAAGGTCAGAAGAGGAACTCCTCTGGAGGGGGGGGGCTGCAGAGGAGACTGCTGCTGCTGCTGCTGCAGTATGATGTTGAGGTGCTATGTAGCTGCAGTATTATCTGTGTGTGTGTGTGTGTGTGCGTGTGTGAGGAGGGAGAGAGAGGGAGAGAGGGGGGAGAGAGAGAGAGAGAGAGACTAGATCTCTCTCTGTGTTATAACGGGGGACACACCCATCTCAGAGTGCAGTTGGTCATTGACTCGTCCAAATAAAGAAGCTCATTCCTGATTGTATCTGATCCCTAGCAAGTGAGCTGCTCACCCCCAGCCCTGCTGTACACCATGACTCACTCTCTGTCCCTCTCTCTTTATGTCTCTCTCGCTGTCTCTCTCTCTCTCTCTCTCTCTCTCTCTCCCGCCCTCGCTCTCTCTCTCTTTATAACATACACACACACACACACACACACATACGTGCATTTATGGAAATGGTTTGCACAGAGACACAGTGATGCTCGCACACATGCTCTGGCGTGTGCCAGAGCATGCTTCCACCCCCCCCCACCCCCCCCCCCCCACACACACACACACACACACACATACACACCCATACACACACACACACATACACAAACACACACACACGCACACGCGCCCACCACAACATGAAAACAATCACAGTTTATGCCGGAATGCGTTCTAACAGGATAATTGCACTCAGCAATCAAGCAGAGGGAGATAAAGAGAGTGAAGAGAGAGAGAGAGAGAGAGAGAGAGAGACGGAGAGAGAAGGGAGACGGAGGCAGAGGGAGAGAGAGAGAGAGAGAGAGGGAGGGTGCCCCTCTGAGCCGAGCGCTCCCGGCAACAGAGACAAACAACACCTACGGGAGACACAGGTGCATGCCACCCCCCCCCCCCCCCTCCCTCCCTCCCTCCCTGCGCTCCCCACCGTCAAACATCCCATAGTGAACATGGAGACAGAGAACATGTCCATTAGCCCCACCGCATGGTGAAGAGGAGCCATCGCACCACTGTAGGGCTGCTGGGTGGAGGGAGGGAGGGGGGGGAGGGAGACACCATATTTTAGCGGGTGTGGAGGGAGGGAGGGAGGGGGGAGGGAGACACCATAGTTTAGCGGGTGTGTGGGGTTAGATTAGCGTTTGATTGGAGAGGGAGAGCCAGACCGACCTGACATGCAGCCTCGCCCCGCCTGATACCCACCCACCCTGCGTGGGATGAAATCGAAACGAAACACGAAACCCGATGTTTTCCTTTTTGTTTTGTGTTTTCGTGTCTCTCTCTGTCTCGCTTGTGGATTACAGCAACGGCGTTCCCGTCGAAGGGGCGAACGGTATGTCCCCGGCGGCGGCTAGGAGGAGCGGCGATGTGCAAAACATTTGGCTTTCATTCACTGATGATGATGATTTGTTTTTTTCGTCTCGGTGTCATCGCCGAACGGAGCAGGCCGGGGTCGGGGCCCCTCGCTTGGGGGCCGCCTGCAGGTAGACTGTCGACATCGGGAGTCTGTTGAGACACAGAACCGGTTGGCATCAGAACCGTTTGGCACGGACTCGACTGTTCTGCCCCTAAGCGAGTCTCTTGGGCCACAGTTTGAATAACTTAAATAAACAGTTTGAGTAACTTGCCAATCAACCATATATATATATATATATATATAATATACACATATATATATATATATACATATCTATATATCTTTGCTTTTTTTTCTTGTGACCTTGGAGAAAACAGAACGCCTAACAGGCCTGTCTTTCTTTTTAAAGCGCTTTTGATTCTGGGTACAGTTGCCCTGGCATGCGCATGTGTGTGTGTGTGTGTGTGTGTGTGTGTGTGTGCGCATGTTTTTTCTCTCGCGCATGTGTGCATAGTTTGTGTGTGTGTGTTTATATGCGTGTGTGAATGAAGTGTGTCAGTGTCTTTCGGTGGTCT
This sequence comes from Merluccius polli, assembly GCA_030340625.1. Lineage (NCBI taxonomy): Eukaryota > Metazoa > Chordata > Actinopteri > Gadiformes > Merlucciidae > Merluccius > Merluccius polli. Next base: position 16,802 of record JAOPHQ010005311.1, read on the forward strand.
GGAAAACCACATGTGCTTGTTGCATTTTTATTTTTTTTTTCTCCTCCTCTCTCTCTCTCTGTCTCTCTCTCTCAGTCTCTCTCCCCCTCTCTCTCCTGTCTCCCTCCCTCTCTCTCTCTCTGGGTCCGAGCGCTTCTTATTTTCCAGGGCGATGTGTGGGTGGGTGTGTGGAGCCCCTGGGTGCCCACCCCCACACCGCGGAGACGAGGGACCAGATGTGGTTCGTCTGGTCTGACCTCCAGTGTAGCGTTGCTCCGGCCCGGTTAGTCACACTCAGACCCCAAGGCCTCCCTGCGTTTCTCCCTAACTACTGTAATGCAGACTCCCTCAACCCCCCCCCCTACACACACTCACACACACACACACACACACACCCACTCTGCAGGATCTGGGATTTTCTTCTCTTCTTGAGATGGAACCAAGAGCCGGTAAGGGGTTGTGTCATGTGTGTCGACCCCCACCGGTCTCACCTCCACCCCCCCACCCCCCCACCCCCCCCACACACACACACGCTTGTGTGATTAAAGATTAATGGCTGCAGTATTTTGATAAGCGTTCCTAATGTATTGGTTAGGAGTAAGGGGGAGCCGTATGAGGAGAGGGTGGGTGGATGAGAGGGTGGAGGAGCAGGGGGAGCTGAATGGGGAGAGGGTGTGGGGTGGGTGGATGAGAGGGTGGAGGAGGAGAGGGTTCGAGGAGGGTTGGATGAGGAGAAGATGGAGGAGGAGAGGGTGGAGGAACAGGGGGTGGAGGAGAGGATGGAGGAGGAGAGGGTGGGAGAACAGAGGGTGGTGGAGAGGATGGAGGAGGAGAGGGTGGAAGAACAGAGGGTGGGGGGAGGAGGAGCTGGAGGAGGAAGAGTTGGATGAGAGGAGGGTGGAGGAGGGGAGGCTTGGAAGGGGGGGGGGGGGGGGGGGGGGGTAGAGGAGAGGGTGGGGAGGGGGGGGGGAGGAGGAGAGGGTGGAGGTCTTCTGCAGAGCCCCACAGAGAGCGCGTGTGAGCTCCAGGAATGTGCTGATGGAAATCACAGCTGAACGTATGATTGCTCCAAACACACACACACACACACACACACACACATATGCGTGTGCACACGTACATACATACATACACACACACACACACACACACACACACACACACACACACACACACACACACAAACCCTTACGTACACCAGATGCACTCACGCCCACACACAAGCACAACCCCCCACTCACACACACACACACACGCACACACACACACACACAAAAACAAAGAAGAGAGGATGGGAGACATGCGAGTGAGGGGCAAAATACACAAAACATGCACGCATGCACAGGAGCATGCAAATGCAAATGTTCCTCTCCACGCCTGAACTCCCCGTTTTCCAAGCTCAACCCGCTGACCCCTCGCATTGAAAACACACTAAACATGATTCACTGTTTGCTTTGGCTACTGAGCAGAGGACAGCTCTGTTTCCAAACACTCACTCTGCTGCAACTGTCCATGTTGTAGTACACAGGCGAAATACAATGTGTCCCATGTCTCCCATGATGCATCACATCCCGCGGCAAATATTTTAATCTCAGGTACCTGTTTGATATGACCGGATCAGACGCGGCCCCTCATTAGGCTTGTCCTGCTTTATTCAGACTGGATGTACCCCAATACCCGATTAGCCCCAAGTAGACCACATTGTGGACTTAGAGCTGTCTTGGATCTGGTGTTGGGGGGACTTAGAGCTGACTTTGTCCTGGGGTTGGGGACTTAGAGCTGACTTTGTCCTGGGGTTGGGGAGTTAGAGCTGACTCTGTCCTGGGGTTGGGGGACTTAGAGCGGACTTTGTCCTGGGGTTGGGGACTTAGAGCGGATTTTGTCCTGGTGTTGGGGACTTAGAGCAGACTTTGTCCTGGGGTTGGGGACTTAGAGCAGACTTTGTCCTGGGTTGGGGACTTAGAGCTGTCTTTGTCCTGGGTTGGGGACTTAGAGCTGTCTTTGTCCTGGGGTTGGGGGAATTAGAGCAGACTTTGTCCTGGGGTTGGGGACTTAGAGCTGACTTTGTCCTGGGGTTGGGGACTTAGAGCGAATTTTGTCCTGGTGTTGGGGACTTAGAGCAGACTTTGTCCTGGGGTTGGGGGACTTAGAGCGGATTTTTGTCCTGGTGTTGGGGACTTAGAGCTGTCTTTGTCCTGGGGTTGGGGGACTTAGAGCGGACTTTGTCCTGGGGTTGGGGACTTAGAGCTGACTTTGTCCTGGGGTTGGGGGACTTAGAGCTGACTTTGTCCTGGGGTTGGGGACTTAGAGCTGACTTTGTCCTGGTGTTGGGGACTTAGAGCTGACTTTGTCCTGGGGTTGGGGGACTTAGAGCTGACTTTGTCCTGGGGTTGGGGGACTTAGAGCGGACTTTGTCCCGTCTCTTTGTGCCTTAGTTATTGACCGCATTCAGGTGCGTTTTCTATTTTATCCTCTGCAGCATTTCCCCTGCCGTGATGTTTGGACAAGCGAAGCAAGAAAGCAACTTGTTTTGAAGCATTGATTTATATAACGTGTGATTCATGCACCTATCTGCCCTGATACGGTAAACATGACATGACTTCTAGACCCGTATTTAATTATTGTGCTAAGTGTCACACAGGTTTTGCAACACAAATACAGCTGGGCAGCGTAAAAAAAAAAAATCCCCTGTTTTGTTTGATGCGTTGCTTACATGATGGCCCCCACCGGGCCCCATACACTGTCCTTCCAGTGGAGACCTTACACAGCATCAAGGCTGTGTAAATTCAACTTGTACTCGTTTTAAACCCGATAAACAGGCCGCCCCCAGCTTCCCGTTTTCTTTGCACAAACTTTACCGGTTAAAAACACCGGGGCCCTGGCGCTGTATAACACAGGGCCCCATCTCTGTACAACACTGGCCTCCTTTGCAGCACAACAAGGGTCCCAAATCTGTACAAGGGCTCCAAAAGTGTACAAAAAAGGGCCCGAAAACGGTACAACACCGGCCCCTAGCTGTACAATGCCGGACCCCATAACTGTACAACACCGGCCCATAACTGTGCAATATGGGCTCCCCTACCTGTACAATATGAGTCCCCTGACATGATGGTAGTGACGCAGGTGGGGCGGCCCCCGGGTTGTCGTTGTCCGTGACGACCGTCGGTATTGATTGGCATCGATCGGCGGAGTGGAGCAATGGCGTCATCATCACGCGAAGGTGCCTCCGTACGCACATGTGCTGCCAAAGCCTCGTTCTTTATGGTCCCATGAAGAGCTGCATCCACCATTTTTTTAAATTTCCTACTCATTAATCACGTCCAGTTTTTTTTTTTTAATGCTGAGGTCAGGGGATTTTCCCTTTCCCGCCACAACCTCACATCTTGTTGCGGCCCCAATGTGCTGGACGTCTAGATGCGTGGATCGGCCGCCATGTTGCGGTACGGTGATGCATGAGTCCTGCCTCGGCCCTTTAAATCAAACCGAATGGCCAGGAGAAAAAAATACAACCGAGTGACATCACTAGAAGAAGGTATCATAACGACATCACCTTTATAAATATAAGCCCTTCCACAAGCGATCCTAATTACTACCTTATTGCTCAACGCTTTGATATTTGAGATTAATCTCTTTTGAATGTGACTCTTAAAGCACATTGGTTATTATTAACCTTTTTGTTATTTTCAATGTTCCTCCAGAACTATTTTTATCTATTTCTGAGCTCTCTACAATACTAATAATTTAAAGTGTATTTCACCCCGTTAGGCTAAACTGCAATGAACAGCAAGTAGAAAACGCTTTCTTAATTAACAAGCCAGTCATTAATATGGGATTAGATCCGCATACTTTCCATTGTATTGCTGTACTAGCGTGGTCGACCTCACGCACACACACACAAGATTATAAAGCACCTGTTTAACATGCGTGTGTGTTCACTTAACGTTGTGTGTTCGTAAGTTTGGCGCTTTCAGTTCTTTCCTCTTGATTTGAAATCAAGGGTCACGCGGTTGAATCCTGATCAGAGGTGAATCCTGATAAATGTTGAGGAAACACACCACACACACACACACCTACACACACACACACACACACACACACACACACACACACACATACCTACAGTCTTTATTGGTCATGATGATGCATTGTGTGTTGATGGCCGACTCTTTATAGAGGGTGTACTAGTTAGCCAGAGGTGCGGCGTTAGCCCAATTAGCTGACCTTAGCCCGTAGCATGAGTACAATCGC
>JAOPHQ010005312.1:0-25099 GCA_030340625.1 Merluccius polli
AGATCAAGAAGTACATTCATCATCCAGTGGTGACAGATTCACTATGGTCTCAAAGGCAGTTAAAAAGCACATGGCTAGAGTCTGGTCAAAGACCAATTGCCTTCCCATCCTTAGCCAGCAGCTCATATAACCTCAGAGTTGGTAGAAGATAAATCTGGGGGCCTTCTTCCTGAACTTTTGTTCATCATTTCCAAGACAACACAAGACTACCTCCCTGAGGTGTTTTCTGGACCATTAAACTGTGAACAAGGAATATGGATGAATTTTCTAAGATCGTGATCGTATGGTCTTAGATCACAATCGTATAATCTTACACTGTAAGATCATACGATTCTTATCACAACTGTGTTGACAGGCACATTAACGACCGTGAAAAAACAAAACAAAGTCAAATCCTGTTTTCTAAAACGTATATCAGAGTGTGGAGTGTATGTGTGGAGTGTGTGTTGTTGATAGCTGGTTTACAGCCTCACCTGGCCCGAGTCAGACTGATTGGACTCTGGGCTGGGTGAGGCTGCACACCTGTGGTGCAGAGCAATCATGGCACCCAGGATAAACCAGCTATCACCACACACACTCAGGAGAGAGCCACTGTCATGGCAGCACGTTACATCTCCTCGGCGAATACCATCTTGCCATCTCCAATAAACGCATACTTCAACCAACATCTACCCGTGTCCTGTCTCAGAGGGCCCTAGCAAAAGCAACTCATGTGGTGCATGGTTGGAGTCCACTACTACACAGATCCTGCATGTTTCTCAACAACAATGTTGAGCAGGTCTGATCACACCTGCAGACCAAAAAGGCTGCCATCTAATCAATTCAATGTATTGGTTTGCCATTTGCAGCAGTAGCATGACTTTCCTAAGACCGTCTAACTATGCATTGCTGGGTAATGGTTAGGGCTGAACGATATATCGTTATCGTATCGATATCTCGATATGAACATTCACGATATTAATATCGAAAAAGCAACGATATAAACGATATATCGCCCTGCATGTACAGCTCTGGCAGTCACAACAAACTAGGGATGGGCATTATCGGCGGCGGCGCTCGCGCTCGGAACCGGCGAGTGCGGAACCGTCCTCCCTCGCCGGTTCCGACTACCACAACGACCACTACCACCCCCCACCCCCCAGCGGGGGACGGACACCACAACCCAGTCAAACTCAATCTTTTGCGCCGTCTCCACGGTGGACCCGGGTCACCCTCCCAGGACCCGGAGTCCCCCCCCCGGATCGATCAAAAGGACGTTGTGTTGCTGTGAGTCTTGAAGCGGTGTCCGGTGATCGCGGCTTTAGTTCCCCGTGTCTGATCGCTGTAATTCGGAGCGTGAATATCGGTTGAATATCTAATATCTTTCTAACTTTAAAAAACACTTTATTATTTTTTAAAACGATAGTCGCACATCCCTCGTAACTACGCCGTGAAGGTGAACCCTCCCGGACTCCTAACATGAACCGCTCCGCCGGAGGAGCCGGACACCAGAATAAAAAAAATGTGTTCCATTTGCTTGCTTTTAAATAAAGTTGTGTGCAGTTATACGGGTAAATACGATTATTGATTAATGACCGATCGCGTACTGCGGTCAAGACAGCCGTCTCTCGGTTTCGTGTGGCCAAGCCAGCCGCTCCAACATTTTCAATATTTCCATAACTGACATTTTAGCAAAACGTTCAGCCTCATATATGTTTTCTGACTAAGTTATTGCTTTTAGATAGTTCATGCAATTGTTTCTAAATATGTGGCTCATCTTTTTGTTGCGATCCTTTTCCGAGCGCCGGCTGCATATTGTATCGGCACATGTCGGCCTTTTTCCCCTTTTTTTTCAAAACAGTTATACAGTTCAATGCCCACTTTTACTGCCTTGTTTGATTATTGTTGGCCGATAAGTAGGCTACTTATTGTAATTGGAATACAGATTTAGTCTTGTTGAATCGTTTCCAAACCTTTAAGAGCGCATGTAGGCGCATTGTTCGGCTTTTACGAGCGCTGCATAGTCCTATAAGTTAACCTATAATGCCTGTAGGCCTATTTATTATTTTAAAACTGTTAAACAGTTGTAGGTCTTCAAGTTAACTGTCTTGTATTATTGTTGGCCTATACATTATTGTTGGAATAAAGATTTCATTGATAAAAACATGCTGCATTTTATATTTTCTACCAACGGGAATTTTAATATAGCCTATAGAAAAATAACGGCTCATGACTGGCAGTGAGTTTTTATAAATAAAACTGCACTTTCCACATTCTTTTGCATTATGTTTTTATTTTTCTGAAAAATGCTTGGTTTTCACCGAACCCATATTCATATCATATCTTATCGATATCGAGATATCTGGCATGAATATCGAGATATGAAATTTTGTCCATATCGTTCAGCCCTAGTAATGGTATTTATATACCATCGGACTTCGAGGCTATATTTATAGAGTTGGGTGTGACTGGATTGTGGTGGTGGGGTTAAACACAAACTCTGGCTTTTATAGGAGATCACTTGGGGCTGAATAAAACGGTACACAAACTCTCAGATCACTCTACTTATACATATATACATATTATATTATATATGTATTATTAATGCATGAGCCCTTTTTTGTATGTAGCCTACAATGACTCAGTAGTTGTGCATAGTAAGGTTTGGTCTTAAGGCTGTGTGTTGTCTAAAGGCATGCTTGTGACTCCTCCATCAGGCTTCATATTAGTAAGTAGCACACACAAAAACACAAACTCAGGCCTGTCAATATTGTAGAGATGCAAGATTAAAGCCCAGTTCAGATCAAAGATTAAACAGTTTGCTTCGCAAAGTTGCAGCGCTGTATAAGTCTAAAATGGGGAATTATAATGTGGAAATATCACTGCATTGATATTTTAGTTCCCAGTTGCCAAGAAGCACAGCGTTATCATTCAGTCACTCCACAGGTGAAATACAGTCCCTAAAGCTTGCATTTGTTTTCGGGTGAGCTAGTGCAACACCAGCTTCGAATTCCTGGCATAATGTAAGCACTGTGTCCCCGCCGCTGCAACAGCCGGCTTCACGTCTGCGGCTGCTGTGGTCCCTGCAGCGACGTGAACGACCGAGTTAGAACGTTATCTTGTGATTACTTTGCAAGCAGCCTCATCATAAATCTTTGATCTGAACTGGGCTTCACATCATGATGGTCATATTGTTGGGTTGGTAGGCACATGCATGTTATCACTCACACACACACACACACACACACACACACACATACACGTTTACTTTACCAACAGGGGACTATCGGTTTTCATCGACCAAGTGGGGACCTCTATTTCTGGTCATTTTAAAAATACAAAAACATAATACAGTGTTTAGTTTGAAGTACTTTTGTCATAATATAACTTCAAATGTGTTGTTTTTTATTTTTTTAAAGTAGTTGCCAAGAGGGGACTTGAATCCTTAAGCGACATTTACATATCTAAGAGGGGACTCCATTCACTGCAGCAGGGGAGCTGTGCCTATTGTTTCACTCAATGAGTGTTTGCCAACAGCAACTGTTGCTTCTGTCAGTCTTAACAGTACAAGAGGGGACCTTCTAGTGAAATAGTGGAATCTATCTTTAACAGTAAATATATTCTATTGATGTGAATCACAGATCCCACAATTGTCAGAAATGTTTCCTTAACATGTACAGTTACATTTTTTATAAAGCAAGCATAGTGTGCACTCCCATGTTAATAATAATATAAAAAACTTGTAAACATAATTTTAAGATATATTTAGAACAGTTAAAAAATGTGTGATTAATTTGCGAGTTAACTATGGACAATCATGCGATTAATCACAATTAAATATTTGATTTATTTATTATTTATTATCTACTATAGAGACAGCACTAAACTTTTTTTTCTAACCTAATGGATACATAAATGCTGGAGTGTAAGTGTCACTCCATACCATCTAACAGGGGACCAGTGTCATTTTGTACAGGCAATGAGGGGACTTCCAAGTGGGAACCATCTTTTCTGTTTAACAGCATTAAGTACAAAATAAATCTACACATTAAACTTTCTTTGAAGGTCTGTATACTATTGTGCAGGCTCTGACATATGCTGTTGGTAACTCCATCAAAAAGACAGATGATAGCTTTAAGGCTGTTCAAGTGCAGGGAACAGTGGTTGTTGATTGATTGAACGGTGATAAATTGTGGTAGTTAAAACTGAAGTCATGTTATTGTGAAAAAAGATCATTTAGAAAATACTGTCCCTTACATAAGTTCACATTCAAAGAGCAGACACACTTTGTGCTCTAAAATATAAAAGATGGTCCCCACTTGGATGGACAATCATGTGATTAAAAACGATCAAATATTTTTAATTGATTGACAGCCCTAGTTTGCCCTGTTGTATATAAGTTTTTTTTCTCATGACAAAATGTCCCTTATGAACTATGGAAGAACTGTCTAAAGGCTCTATGGCAAATTATTTATTTTCTACTATAGAGAAAGCCGTTAACTATTTTTTTCTAACCAAATGAATACATAAATGCTGGAGTGTAAGTGTCGCTCCATACCATTTAACAGGGGACCAGTGTCATTTTGTACAGGCAATGAGGGGACTTCTGTCATTCTGTACAATCCAAGTGGGAACCATCTTTTCTGTTTAACAGCACAAAGTTAAAAACAAAATTCTACACATCAAATTTTCTTTGAAGGTCTGTATACTATTGTGCAGGCTCTGACACATGCTGTTGGTAATTCCGTCAAAAAGACAGATGATAGCTTTAAGGCTGTTCAAGTGCAGGGAACAGTGGTTGTTGATTGATTGAACGGTGATAAATTGTGGTAGTTAAAACTGAAGTCATGTTATTGTGGAAAAAGATAATTTAGAAAATACTGTCCCTTACATAAGTTCACATTCAAAGAACAGACAATACTATTTAGAAAAACATTTACCAAATGTAAAATACACAGATGAATGGATTTGAACTGGTTATGTTCTTGGCATGTCTGCTCATTAACAAAACCTCATGTTGTTAGTGTCTAATGTAACAATCAATAATGCAAGATATCTTATTATTGATTTTAGAAAATATAGATTTATTTTGGTCTGAATTTTAAATCCAGCATCAATCAGACAGTCAGTGGTCTAAGACCCTGGCCTTAAGCGATATTTACATATCTAAGAGGGGACTCCATTCACTGCAGCAGGGGAGCTGTGCCTATTGTTTCACTCAATGAGTGTTTGCCAACAGCAACTGTTGCTTCTGTCAGTCTTAACAGTACAAGAGGGGACCTTCTAGTGAAATAGTGGAATCTATCTTTAACAGTAAATATATTCTATTGATGTGAATCACAGATCCCACAATTGTCAGAAATGTTTCCTCAACATGTACAGTTATTTTTTTATAAAGCAAGCATATTGTGCACTCCCATGTTAATAATAATATAAAAAACTTGTAAACATAATTTTAAGATATTTACAACAGTTAAAAAATGTGTGATTAATTTGCGAGTTAACTATGGACAATCATGCAATTAATCACAATTAAATATTTGATTTATTTATTATCTACTATAGAGACAGCACTAAACTTTTTTTTCTAACCTAATGAATACATAAATGCTGGAGTGTAAGTGTCACTCCATACCATCTAACAGGGGACCAGTGTCATTTTGTACAGGCAATGAGGGGACTTCCAAGTGGGAACCATCTTTTCTGTTTAACAGCAAGTAAAAAATAAATCTACACACTGGCTTTGCATTTGATAGGCACAGGGACTTGCAAATGATCATCCTTGTATCGTCTGGCTGCTTTTAACAAATCATTTATATAAATAATGATTTAGTATGGGAGGAATGCCAGGAATGTCACCAAAGATGTATGACCATTCACTATCAAGCATACCTGAGTCGAGTCGGTCTGAGTTGGATACAACCAGGGTTCTAAATTAACACCCGCCAACCCGCCAAATGCGGGTTAAAAATCATTTTGGCGGGTGTTAATAAAATCGTACTAGCCAGTTTGGCCGGTGATGCATGAGGCAATCATGTCAGTCAGAGCCGCTCTACTGTTCTCGCTCCCTGGGCAGTACTGACTACATTTCCCATGAACACTGTCGTGATGCTACGTGATGACATATAAGACGCCCATTGGCTGCGCGCAGGCAGTGCAACCAACCAGCGCGAGTAACCATGGAAACAGAAAACACAAAGAAGAAGAAGAAGAAAAAGAATGAATGAACGAAGCAGAAACTACCAAAAGAAGGGAGCTAAAGTAAATTAAAAAGTAACGTTAGCCTAAACGTAAACTAAATGCGGCGGTGGTTGGTTGGATGGACTGGGGGCGAGAAGAGGAAGGAGGCGTGTGAGTCTGAGAGGGCTCTCCTCGGACACATCACTCTGAAGCCCCGGTGACGGTCTGGAAGTGCGGATACAAAAGAAAACAGCGGTTAAAGCTGGTGTGTGTGCATAGGCATAGATTACGGGGGGGGGGGGGGGGGGGGGGAGGCGTAGATTACTATTTATAATTTGAATTTTGTCCCCACCACTTTTAAAAATGTGCAAACCAATTGCGACCAAAAAAATCCCCACATACTCAACTAAGGTAACTTTAGAAAGTTACCAGCCAAATTGGCTGGTAATCAAAAAAGTTAATTTAGAACCCTGGATACAACATCTCGGCTATGAGAAGTTAGAAACCTTGGAACTCACTGTAGAAAGGCCTAACGACTATCGTCAACTCCAGGTAACCATCCCCCACTGCAACCTTGGAACTCACTGTAGAAAGGCCTAACGACTGTCGTCAACTCCAGGTAACCATCCCCCACCCCCCACTGCAGACGACCAGACAGGCACAGGCTGTCACAGAATAATGTGCAGAGAGCAACACCCCTCCCCCGCTCTAAGTCACTTCTCAGAGGCAGCACTCACCACAATTTAATCTTAAAGTTAGGACCTGTGAAGCGCGTGGTGTCTTATGAATGCAATGAACACATTGATTATTACAGCATGCACAATACCATACAATGAAATTATCATAGAGACATGAATGATTATTTAATCAATCATGTGCTGGTAATTCTTTAGTCTTTATCTTTTGAAAGCCCTTTAAAAGTGTTATTTTCCTCCAACCCAAGACTAAGTAGCATAAAGTATGTAAATCCATTCCACATTCCGCCCTCTAAAAGCGGTATATAATGTGGAGATTAGAAACAAAATGGTATAGTAACAAAATCCTACTTTATCTCTATAGTTAAATTAGTCTTTAGCAATTTATTAGAATTAAAATCAATAAACCTGCTAGTTTGATAGTATCTAGACTAAAACTGGAAGTGGACCTGTTTGCAGTTGCATTGCCAGAGACAATTTGCATGACTGTGCCAGCATTAGTGAGCAATTATTGTCTGATCCTAAGAACCAATCGCTGTCCAGGGGTCCGTTTCACAAAGCAGGTTTAGTGAAAACTCTGAGTTTATTAACCCTGAAATGAGGGAAACACTGTTTTCCGTTTCACAAAGGGAGGTAACTCAAACCAGAGAAAGAGGGGTAACTCTAGCCAGTTTCACAGAGAGAGGTAACTTGAGCTCTCGGTCAGTTACCGTAGTAACAGACTCTATGAAACTAACCTGGTCGGGACCAGGTTTTTCACAATGGACCTCGAGGTTCTCTCTGTCTCCGCTCTCTTTCAGCCACACACGCCATTTGATTTCCTCATTCATTCAGTCAGCAGTCGAGTTTTGGCGTTGTACAATGTCAGAGATGCTGAGCAAGGCAACTGTATACAGTCAAATAGCCACTTAAAATTTACTTTACAGTGTAAAACATGATCAAAATGATCATGCCGAGGTCTTATCTGTTTGAACAATGTAATCTTAAGCTGCTGTCAAGTGCGCTTCTCCCCCGCGGGATTGCACCTAAATGAAATAAATGAATAGTTACCATTCAAGCAGTTTTCCCCTCTAATATTATTGTGATTGCAAAGGACTCCATTTAAACTTACGCAGCAGTGTTGCACTTCTTTCTAAAAACGTGTTGAAATTCGCCATATGAGCGCATTAGGATTTCCAATTGGAGGTTGGTGAAAAACGTAGACCTCCTCTTCCCTGTTGCCATGGTGACTCGTCGAATCGGGGCTCCATTGATGCTGGCTTTTTATAGTTGTGGTGCACACGCTTAACCCTGAAACTACTCTGAGTTGATAAAATTAACTCAAATCCGCTGTTCTGGAACCGAAAACCGAGAGTTTTCTATTTCAGAGTAGATCAACTCAGCGTTTAGGATTAGACTCAGAGGTTGTTGAACCTGCTTTGTGAAACGGACCCCTGATAGCTAGTTGAGATTGTGTATATATTCTGGCCATTTGAAAAAAAAAGTAGTAGAAGTAGTAAGTAGACCACTTTTCCAGGAGACCACTTTTTTCTACATCAATGTTTTCGATTTGTCGATTTGTCGGCTCGAAAAATTGACAAAGAAGGACTTTTTGAAGGACTTGATCAACCCAGGAAAGTTCAACACAGTACTTGAGGCTGTAAAAAATATGACTGGGTTTGATGCCTTAACAAACAGATTCTCAGTTCCCTCAACAGCACTGAAACTGCGCCACTCCCTTGTGAAGGTGTCGCATATTGTGCAAGGAGAGGCTCAAGGACAATGCCTTAAAGGGAAGGAACACTATATATATATATATATATATATATATATATATATATATATATATATATATATATATATATATATATATACAGTATATATATATATATATATACACACAGTATATATCATAATTATCTCTTAAGAATCTCTCTCTATCCATTTTGCTTATTTATTTCTTACTCATCCATGTTGGAGTGTGAATGTCACTCTATGCTATCTAAGAGGGAACTTCTGTCATTATGTATCAGCCAACAGTGGACCCCTGTCATTCCATACAGTAGAAGTGTGGACCATTTTCTGTAATGCAAATCAACAATTCTAATGCATTTATTTAAATGTAGATTGGGGACTCACGCACATTGTAAAATGTATGGAAATCACTCATTGTTAGATGGAAGATAAAGGTACATTTTGGGGATTGAACTATTATAAAAGTCTAGTCCCTAAAAGTGTCTTTTTTTTTGCCAGACTTGTTTATTATATTTTTTAATAGATATGATCTTGCTACTGACTGTTCTATTCCTAATTACTAATTACAGCTTAGTGTTTTTTTTCTTTTCCCTGCATTTTTAAATTCTAAAGTATTTACTACTCCCTTGCCTTCTGGGTAGCCCTTTATTTAATACAGTGTCATACTTGACAATGGTTAAGCAATCCATTAAAGCTGAGCGTTTAGATTCTGTTACAAAAACATATTAACATTGTGTTGGACGAATAATTATTACATTAGTTGAGATTACCATCTTTTCGTTGCAATATATTTTTGTTATTTCCTCTATTCGTAAAAGCAGGAGTGTGTATGTCGCTCCACGCTATCTAAGAAGGGACTTGTGTCATTTTGTAATAGCCAACAGTGGACCTCTGTCATTACATACAAAAAAGTTACGTTATGCAAATCAACAGATAAAATGCATTCCTTTAGCCGTAGACTAAGCACACAAGTTTGTAGTTGTAAAAAAACAAAAACCTTATTAAGTTTAGAAATTTGTGTTCATGTCTTTTGTGAAATTAAGCCATCCTCTAGCTGACTTGTCCATTGTATCGCAGACAAATTTATAATTTCTGGGCCTCTGTCCTATATACCATGCTAAATTGTTCTCTGGCAATATCCAAAATAGCAAGTTCTGTTGTTGCTATTCTTAGATATATAACTTATAGATATATAAGCTGTAAATACAACTCACTCAAAAAGCCACAATGACAACATTGTTGGGGCAACTTTACTTGCAAAATAACACAATATATATATATATATATATATATATATATATATCATAATTAGATTCTTATTATCTCTTAAGAATCTCTCTATCCATTTTGCTTATTTATTTCTTACTCATCCTCATGTTGGAGTGTGAATGTCACTCTGTGCTATCTAAGAGGGAACTTCTGTCATTATGTATCAGCCAACAGTGGACCCCTGTCATTCCATACAGTAGAAGTGTGGACCATTTTCTGTAATGCAAATCAACAATTCTAATGCATTTCTTTAAATGTAGATTGGGGACTGACGAAATTGTAAAATGTATGGAAATCACTCATTGTTAGATGGAAGATAAAGGTACATTTTGGGGATTGAACTATTTTAAAAGTCTAGTCCCTAAAAGTGTCTCTTTTGTTTTGCCAGACTTGTTTATTATATTTTTTAATAGATATGATCTTGCTACTGACTGTTCTATTCCTAATTACAGCTTAGTGTTTTTTTTCTTTTCCCTGCATTTTTAAATTCTAAAGTATTTACTACTCCCTTGCCTTCTGGGTAGCCCTTTATTTAATACAGTGTCATACTTGACAATGGTTAAGCAATCCATTAAAGCTGAGCGTTTAGATTCTGTTACAAAAACATATTAACATTGTGTTGGACAAATAATTATTACATTAGTTGTGATTACCATCTTTTCGTTGCAATATATTTTTGTTATTTCCTCTATTCGTAAAAGCAGGAGTGTGTATGTCGCTCCACGCTATCTAAGAAGGGACTTGTGTCATTTTGTAATAGCCAACAGTGGACCTCTGTCATTACATACAAAAAAGTTACGTTATGCAAATCAACAGATAAAATGCATTCCTTTAGCCGTAGACTAAGCACACAAGTTTGTAGTTGTAAAAAAACAAAAACCTTATTAAGTTTAGAAATTTGTGTTCATGTCTTTTGTGAAATTAAGCCATCCTCTAGCTGACTTGTCCATTGTATCGCAGACAAATTTATAATTTCTGGGCCTCTGTCCTATATACCATGCTAAATTGTTCTCTGGCAATATCCAAAATAGCAAGTTCTGTTGTTGATATTCTTAGATATATAACTTATAGATATATAAGCTGTAAATACAACTCACTCAAAAAGCCACAATGACAACATTGTTGGGGCAACTTTACTTGCAAAATAACACTATATATATATGTACGTATACATATATACGTATATATATATATATATATATATATATATATATATATATATATATATATATATCATAATTAGATTCTTATTACTTACTCATCCTCATGTTGGAGTGTGAATGTCACTCTGTGCTATCTAAGAGGGAACTTCTGTCATTATGTATCAGCCAACAGTGGACCCCTGTCATTCCATACAGTAGAAGTGTGGACCATTTTCTGTAATGCAAATCAACAATTCTAATGCATTTCTTTAAATGTAGATTGGGGACTGATGAAATTGTAATTTTTTTAAAATACTTTTTTATTGATACAAATGAATAGATAGGTTTTTGTTTGACTGTTCTATTCCTAAAAACACACTAACAAATCAAGTTTGACAAATTATTATTACATTAGTTGAGATTACTATCTTTTCCTTACAGTATATATAGTTATTTCCTCTTTTCATAAAAGCAGGAGTGTGAATGTCGCTCCACGCTATCTAAGGGGGGACTTATGTCATTTTGTAATAGCCAACAGTGGACCCCTGTCATTACATACAAAAAAAGTGTGGAACTTTTAAAGCTGAGCCTTTACATTTTGTTAGAAAAATACACTATTTTTGTTTGTTGTTTGCATGTTTGAAGAGACTGGTTTTCTTCGTGTTTGCATGTTTGAAGAGACTGGTTTTCTTTACTAAGTAGGCTGTTTAACAGCCCTCTACAGTCTGAATGACCCTCTGGGGCTGCAGGCCATTCACACAATAGAGGAGTGTTTGAAGCGACGTGTGTGAATTGGTCGTGAACTTCCAGCTCCTGGCCAGCAGAGGCGCTGCTGAGTATGGACTTAAACACTCACACACTTTCAGGTCCCCTCTTGGCAAAAGTTGAGAAAATGCACCAAAATGTGTTAGGCATGTTTTTAGCTTGATTTAAGGCATGACCAAGAGGGGACCTGAAAAATGTCCCCTCTTGGCTCGGAGGTCCCCTGTTGGTGAAGGTGTTACGACGCCAAAGTCCCCTGTTGGATAGTTAGGCAAGTGCACACACACACACACACACACACACACACACACACACACACACACACACACACACACACACACACACACACACACACACACACACACACACACACACACACCCTACTGTGGAGGAGAGGTCTTGATTCAAAGTTGGAGCAGGTGGCGTTTCAGGCTAGTCCCGCCCTCTTGTCTTCTGGAACCGAAGTTCCAACTGATCATTTGACAGAGGTATGAACACCATGTTAGAACACCATGTCTATATGTATTATCCAAGAACCATCAGCAAAACGCAGCAGATCGTTTTAAATCTTGAAAGATGAAACCTCTTATTTGCACACCCCTCTCCATCCCACTGTGCCATCACACGGACTCTGCATCTTAACTAAACATTGCAACACATTATGTATTTTCTCAAAGGAATGGAATGGGATCGGAAGCTTTTCAAGGGAAAAATATTTAAAGTGTGATTTGAAGGTGGTTAGAGGTTTTGGTCAAGTTGAAAATATCTCAACCGAAGCGGTGACAAGACTCGACAACCGCTTTTCCTAAATTGAAGGAACATTTAGAAACACCATCTTTGGGTTCTCTGAATCATGTTATACAACTTTACAGACTAAGACACCAAGATAAAGCTCTCCATCTTTCATCCATAGTTAGCTGTGTACCTTGGCTCCACAAGCAACATTAGCTACAAGCAATAAGGTGGTATCATAGTTTCAACGCCTGCCTACTTGAATCACTGGTTCATTTTCAACAACATGTTGACAATATGTTTGGTTAAAGATGCCTTGTTGTTTTCTGTTTAATGTGTTGCACTTCACCTTAAGTTTCGTCATTATTTCTTATTGAGTGTGTTACATGTTGTGCTATGGTTGTTTTGCCTTGCTGTGTAGCAAGACTAAGGCCCAGTTAAGCAAAAGTGAATGGAGTCTCATTCTCAGAACACGCACCATTCAAGATAATAAATTACATTATGCTCTGGGTAACATCTCTCCCTCTCCCTCCCTCTCTCTAAGCAATAATGCAACATCAAGTCATGGTTTTGATTTGTTTTAACAATTTAGACTGCTTTGAAGTCCTGCGTTTTCTGTTTAATGAACGGCGTCACGTCTATGAAACAAGTGGCTAAAAAAAGGAACCCGCTAGCGGCTCCCACAGTCTCCCGAGGAAAGGAGAAGAATTTTCCAATCTAGTCATCTGCCCTCCCGAAATCTCCCACAGTTCCCCTGTGACTCCACCGTCTAATCCGGGAGTGTACTCGGGGCAAGGGGCGGGTGGGCATTCAGTATAAAAACACAAACAGTCAATACCGTTTAACCAGGGCAGAGCCCGAGACCTAATGATAAAGTCTGGCTATGCCAGAAGCTAATAACAGAGAGTGGCTTCTCCTTTGGGAGAGGAATCTTCTTCTGATGGGTGTTTACACCAACAGGGCTTGTTTTAAACAAACGGAAGCGTCCAGTAAACATGGTGGGTTGGGGGGTGAGAGGCGATCTCACTGGTCTTTGACAGAAAGGGCTAATGGCAGGGAAGATAGAGGAGCGAGCTATTTTATATGGAAGTGATGGATGGTGGATGGATTGGAAGAACACCTGCCACAGGCAAAAACGCTGACCTAGATGGACCAGGCATATGGAAAAGGAAAACCATACAGCAACTCAAGTCTTTTGAATGGAGGAGGAGAATTACGTGTTTCAGTTTATTTAGTTCAACGACCGGATGGTGCACTAGTTTAAACCGATGACACTACACGTGGGGTGGTGGGAAGTGGGTGTAGCACACATATACATACCTAAACATAAATATACCTTAACTAAACAAATGAAGCTACTCGTATTTCCCCCGATTCATATTTTAACTTTGCCGTTGGCACTAGTAGCTTGCGAAAATGAAATGCAAGTCAAGCCTTCCTTTGTTTTCCCCTTGTAAAAGTTGCGTGCACATGTGCACACTCTCGGGGAGACCAAAATCATTACTGGCTTTACTACAAGCAACAAGCTCTGCGATGAAGCGGGATTCCTTGGATTCCTCACCGGTTGTTGGTTCGTGGGAGAGCGTGCATGTGGGGTTGAGCGCGGACACGAGTGCCACAGTGTCAGTGGCAAAGAATTTGAGGAATTTCTTTTGTGGACTGCCTCCCCCTCCTCCCTGGGGGGAGGGTGTAACTGAGGGGTGAGGTGGTGGGGTGCCGTCTCTCCACCACCCCACTCAGTTCCTTCCTCTTGGGTGGGGTAGGACACGTACACAAAATCAAACACACACACAGACATAAACACAACCAGACAGACACTGGAGAGAGAATATTTGGAGTCTGTTTTTCAAGGACGTGTCACTGAAAAAAAATGTAGTCAATGTGTTTCACATGTGTGTTCAACCACCTGCACATCTTTTATAATACATATACAACATGTGCAAATGGATGCAAATTTTGCATGATAACATAACACACATGCACAAATGGACAGACTTGCGCGCACACACGCACGCACAGACACGCACGGGGACAACTTACGCATTGCAGTATGGCTTTTTGTCGAAACCTTTGTAATTCTTCATGTTTAGAGTCATTTTGCAGACCTCGCAGCTGAAGCATCCTTTATGCCAGTACTATCAAGAGAGAAAAGACACAGAAAGAGGAAGAAAAACATGGTGAAATTAAAATATTTTGATTCAGTGTTTTCTGACGACGGTCGTTGGAAGAGGAACAACAGTCAGACAGTTCCCCTTCCACAGGGACACAGGTCAGATGCAGGCACAACATGCCTACATCGCTGAGTCCTCACTGTAAAGGCCACTTACTTACACTCCCTGCCTTACCATTCCTTCACCCGCCGATGGAATTTGCATCTTAATTGTGAAGACAGGTTTTTCCAATAGGGCGGTAATTATATTTCCACTGGCTCACAAAGTAAACAGGTCAAAGTCGCTGAACGCGTGTTCACTTCATTTGTTATTTGTTTTGAATACTTCCCTGTATGTTTGTTCTAGTAATTCTGACCACCTTGTTGTCATTGCTTTTCTGTTTTTATGTGAAGCACTTTGTTCTCCATAAAAAGTTTATATTTGTCATGTTGCATTCTCCTTTGAATAATGTTATTTATTGTCTCAGGAAGGGTCACAGCAACAGTGTGCAGTGTTTCCCACAGAATTTAAAACCCACTCTCAAAATCCAAAATCCTTCTTGTTAATAAGCCTATACATCCACAGACACCATGGATGTATAGGCTTATTAACAAGAATGGTTGCCATACGTGCTGCTTCTTTGGTTCGGTGAAAATCGATTGCTGCTTTTGCGGTCTCGATTACAGTTTGTTTACTATTTGGGACTTTAAAGTATTGCATCCAAAGCAACTGTGGGCTCCAACAACATGACACAGCGGGGTGCTCTTCTTTTTTCATCGTTTTTGCTGCAGTAGCTTGTTTTTCAATATAAAATCGCCGCATTGAGATAAATAATTAGGATATACCAAAGCCTACCTACTTTATTTGGTCACACTTTAGCAAAAGTTGCCTTCCTCATGTAGGCGCTCAGGATGATTGCAATGCAAGGCTGCATCCGCCGTACATGATGGATATCAAGTCAATAGAAATAAAAGGCATATGCCTAATAACTAATTGGACGTTTTAATAGATGCATTAAACAAAATCTAAAACAAAACAATATCTTTTAATCTAACATGCAATGTATTTTTTCATATATACGTGCTTTGTGCATGAGGCTGTCTTCTTTTTTGCAACGGGGGAGACTGTGGCAGCTTGCCACAATCCAGCACATTAAGGGGAAACCCCTGGTGTGATAGGGGCACAGTAGTCGCTCACAGTCTAGAGTTAACACCGTCTCACACCGGGTTTTCACACATCTATTATTAGGCTTTTTGCACAGATGCGTGCGGCATGCAGATGCACATAACACATGGCTTTTCTTAGTGTTTTTTTCCATGGTCAGGCTTGCCCATGTACACGCACAGTTAGCACTTGGAGCATTGGGCTGAGGATCAGAGTGACTGCGAGAGGAAGCCTGGCCGTGGAAACCTAAGAGGAGCATGAAGAGGAAGAAGGGGGGGGGGGAGAGAGAGCGAGAGAGAGAGACAGAGACAGAGAGAGAGACAGAGACAGAGAGAGAGAGAGGAATGGGTGGGAGGAGAGAGACGGGGAGATGGAGAGTAAGACAGCATCGGACAGGAGAGAGAAAGGGAGTGAGGCAATAAATCTGGCGAAGCTCCTGCTATCACCAAGGGAATGGAGGGAGGAGTGCAGAGAATGAGAGAGGGAGACAGGGAAAGAAAGTCCTCATTAACATGGCCTTGGGGCGTTCTGCCATCCCCTCCCATTCCTCCTCTCCGTCTCTCTCAACACAAACTGCCTACACACCAAACACTGATCGTTACAACCAAACGGGCCCTTTTCGAAGCAGAGGAAATAACTTGAGAAAACATCACAGCAGCATGGCGACTCCCTCTCCATCTCGCGCGCTTACCTATCGTGGTGGGAGTGCCAGCCAGCGCCAATGCATGTTGAGCTCCGCGTTGCCTTCGCGGGGGGGAAAAAAGGAAGGCTATGCCGACGGCCAAATCCATCATATCCTAATGCAGTGCAGCGATTGGGGGCCTGAATATTAAACAATTGCTGTAGCACTTATAGGGGCCAAGATTTCACCATCATAGCCGTTGTCAGCGACACATTATGAAGGCTGAGAAAAATAACAATAGTCCAGTCTGTTTCCCTCTCTAGATGGCCGAGAACCACCCTCTATGATATGCATCGACCACAACATGAATTTGAGTGCATCATTGTGAGCCGATGTGCAGGGTGCGTTGTGGTTGAAGAGTGCAGCGGGTGGTTTGCTAATATGGAGAAAGAGGCTGGCCTACGCAGAGCTCAGGCCCTGGATTAAACTGAATACTTGACCAACGAAACCGAGAACTACTGACAGACACATTACCCCTCTCCCTCTCTCACGCCTTTGCTCTCCTGTGTGCGCCTATGCATTTCACATTCATGCTTAAGCTGATTTGCTGTTGCAACGGTGCCCATCTTGAAGGCTCCAATACAGTAAAGCTACTTAGTTTAAATTCCTCTGGACTCCAAACACCAAAGCCAATTCACCTGAGCGCCTCGCTAATCTGGAATATTTGTGTGGCCAGGATAATGGAGCTAACAGAGCTGATGTGCGCTGGCTGGACACAGAGAGAGAGAGAGTGAGCTGAGTAAAGCAGAGACTTTGATCCCCATGTAGTTGTTTCCGAGGGTAAATATTGAACTTGGGTTTCTTCTAGAGAGTGGACCTTGTATAGCCACAATATTTAGCCAGCAGATCCTTGAAAAACCTGGTGCAACCTGCCTAACCTACATTCCATCAGGGGACGCGCTGCTACCCCCCCCCACGGATTCACATGGCCATCTCAGGTGAAGAGAGAGCCTAAGAGTAATACTACCACTGGAAACAGACAGAGAGGGACCCAAGAGAGAGAAGGAAGAGGGAGAAATGGGATCAAGATAGCGGTTAGCAAAGTGGAGTGGGGAAAGATCCCAAGAGGAAAGACAGGGAAAAAACGGCATCCAAAATGATCATGCCTCCTATCAGCTCTGGGAAGGCCGAGCCGCACTCAATGCTGCGTGCTGGATCTGATACTGAGCTGGAAAACTGTCGCTCTGCATCCGCTCCGCTCCAGGGCATTTGTGAGTGAGTGTGTGTTGGCACGTATTGTAGGCTATGTGTCACATTGGTACGGTGCCACGTGTAAGTTGGGGCAGAGGGGGGACGGTTTCACTTGAGAGTCTGCGTGCCCAGTCCGCCCATAACCTTACACATTCAAAAGTGACACTGCAGCTACACTCAAACATGTGCGACGACGAAGGTGAGGCGCGGAGACCGGTTAATGAGTGTCCCGAGCTGAACGTGCACTCACATACCAATTAAAGAGACAGACTCGGTGGTAACAAAATGGCGAAGATGTTTGACTAAATCCCTGTTTTAAGCCACTTTCTATTCAAGCGTTCCTGCGGTGTATTATCACAGGATAGAAAATTCTCCTGGTTCTCTTCCCTCTTGCTTGACAACACAGCGAAGCACCAGCCACCCGTTTAAAGCAATAATCGGTGTGTAGGCAGGGATAAGGCTATGTCTTCTGAAGAGAGGTTTCATTCTGATGTCTCGTTAAGTAGGCAGTGCCAGACTATCAGCGATTTATACATGAAGTGGTCTGGCAGGCTGGGGTTTATGTCCCATCCTGTGGTGATATACTGACATAATTAGTTATGTCATGTTGTGGACTATGGATAATTTAAGTTCTAAAATACATGGGGTCTGGTGCCATTAAATTAGTGTAATTTGTTAGAAATAGCATAGCCATCCATCAGCTATTAGTGTGAGAAATGCACTGAAAATATCTGTTTCGAGTTGACTGCGCCCGCCTCTGTATGAGCTAATTTTGATTTTAAACCACTCCTGGCTAATTTCTGAAACTCAGGGCATCTTCCCTAAATTGGTTAGGGGAATCCATCTTGTCTGTCAATCACAGATTGACAGAATGCAATGCAACACTTCTCAATGGTGAAGACGTGTGTAGGGCGGGATGTGAGCAAGTTGTTTAGTGTTTCAAAATCTTGCTCTCTTCTGCTCTCTCTTTGCAACTCTCAAATCTTACCTACAGCAGCTGTAAGGCCTTCATGCCTTAAATCATGGTCAACTTGAAGTCCCACGCCCACTTCAAAGATACCCATGTCTAGTTACTATCTAGTCATTTTGGAGATGCTTTTATCCAAAGCGACTTACAGTGAAGTCTTATAGTGAACATTAAGGAGCTGGTAGGGGTTTAGGCGTCATATTCAAGGATTCCTACAGGTAAGCTGTTGAGATAGGGGATAAAACCCAGTGCTGCCTGCATCAACTATACCATCTCAAAATACACAACAAAAATGGCATTCATTAAATGTGTTTTTGACACATGCAGCAGGCATACAGGTGCTTGTCTCCTCCAGCAATAGACTAGTGTTATTGAATTAGTATCTTTTTTTATCCAATTGAGATCAAAAGAGAGTGAAGATTAAGAATACATACAAAGCAGCATGTTGATGCTTGTCATGTTTTTGTAGTTAGAGTAAAAATATTTTAAGAAACATTTGGCATTGTTAAATGTGCCCACACACAGAACCACGCACACACAACCACACACACACACACACAACACAACACACACACACACACGGTTGTCTCCACGGCCACTGTGTGATTTCATAGAAGTATTATATTAATTACAGTATATTATATTGGTCTATATTAGTATATTATATTTTATGTCAAAGTTCATTTTCTTGTAGAGGCAGTCAGTAAGAGGCAAGCTACTAAGATGTGCAGTTAAGTGTGTAATATGCACTTTAAACTTTATTTCAATGAGTTACAGCACAGAGTTGTGCATTGTTGATTACATTGTGCTGCGAGCTCAGGCACAAATATGTGCATTTAAGTGTGTATGCACTTTACATTTTGTTTCAGTGCATTACAGCATATTTATGTGAATAGTTTATTCTTTGCTTAATAAATATTAATGAAATGGTTAAATAAGTTTTGGGGTCAATTTGTTCTAAACAATATAAATATATATATATATATATAAATTAACAATATCTTCTATATAAAATATATTATATATACTATATATATATCTATATATATATATATATATATATATATATATATATTATATATATTAGGACTGCACGATATTGGAAAATATGCGATAGGCGATAACATTGTAGAGTACTGCGATGACGATAAAACTTGCGATATTTCCAATATTTAATGTTTTTCTTCATTCTACTTGCTGCTAGACTATTAAAAAAAAGGAAATGCTCGTATGCATGCAATGCAACATAACTTTTATTGGGAAAATTGGCCCACCCACTTGAAACATTTTCTTATATGGTCAACAAAATTAAGATGAAATAAATAAAAAACAATAAAACTGCATAAAGCATCATAATAAATTTAAATAATAAACATTTTTTTCTGACCACTAATTTGTTGAGCTAAGAAGGTGTTGCCCAGAATGGGTTCTGAGGCATACATGATGCCATGAAAAAACAACTTCAAATAACAATAATAAAAAACAAAAATACACCATTATGGTGAGTTATTGGCCAAAAAGGCTAGCACAAGGAAAACATGTGCAAACAATGTAGTTAAACTAAAATACACCAGGGGGGTATGCCCAAAACTAGGTATACTAAATCCAGGATAACTTGAGTAAGGCGGCTTTGGACTATTCTGCTCGGGCGGTTATCATGGCTTAAACCGGTTGCCCGCCAAGCACCAGGATAAATAGGCCAGGCTAAACCACCGTCAGGTGAAGTAGATGGGAATACGCGGCAAGTCGGATATAGACTCGCGATCGCTCACCGAATCACCGATCGGAACCATAGCGTTTCATACGTCACGGCGCTGGATACCGACCCAAGCCCGACGGGACCCGACCGACGGGTACCCGACGGGCCGGGTCGGGTACGGACTCGGTGACGTCCTGCGCGATTTGAAATGAGCAATTTAAAACAGCTTAATCTGCATGGTAGCACAATGGGCTGTTTCACATGTTTGCAAAGGTTCGATGTTAGATTAAAATACATTTTATAAATATGACCATACGCGTTGCGCTCATCTGTTTGTTGACCTTTCCAAATGCGCTGCAGTTGCGCAATAAAGGCGGACTATCATAAACACAAACGTAAATGTGTCATAGTATGAAACAATATAGACTTAAACTGTGTTGGCCTGAGTAACTAACACGTATTATTGGCCAAAAAAGGCTAGACAAGGAAACATGTGCAACAATTTAGTTAAACTAAATACACTGGTCAAACAAACACGACAACGCTCCCTCAACAACTTAAACCCCATGTGCTTAAAACTGGTGGGCGGGGGGGCTTATCGGGCAGCATGACAGCATCGGATTGGTCACATATAATGTCATTGTGTGTGAATGCGCGAAAACTGTAGGCTTAATTTAATCGCAAATTAAGAAATCTTTGCGGTATGTACATCGCGAGCGTTGATTTCGCGATGAAGATAGATTTGCGATATATCGTGCAGCCCTAATATATATATAAAAAACATTTTTTCGAAGGTACGCTTATTAACTCTGGTAATTTCAGTCACCTATGTTATAATATTGTTTTCATGTCAAGTATTCGTATCAAATCGATATCCAATCGATACGTGACACAAAGTATAGAAAGCGAATCGAATCGTGATGTCCTTGCTAATACCCAGCCTAGTAAAGCAGGAAAATAACACACTGGAGCAGATTAGGAAGAGGCCGAGAAGATGGTGAACCCTGGAGATAGTGACATGTGGGAACCTTGGAATAAATAGACCATCAATGTTACATGTTTTATAACCATGTGAAAGCATTTGCTCACATTTTCCTGTGAGGCTATGCCAACTCATCTTACTATGAATCTTACTATAAAAGGGGCCAATGTGTGTGTATGTGGATGTTCTCTCAGCAGTTGGCCAAACATGCCACAATGATTGCAGACAAGTCATATCACAGGGCACAACATGGGCAACTTTTTTCTTCAGTCGTGCGTGGGAGAGAACAGCTCTGTTTGCAACACTTGCGGTACATGTGCAGACCAATGGCCAACAGAAGACCACATCAAAAACAATGACATCCTCCAATACGATTAAGTGGCCTTTTCACAAAAGAACTAGGTCAGTGCGTTTTTAAGTTATGGAAGAAAAATACATTAACGTCTGACCCACTGCTCGTCTTCATCCTCAACGTGCAAGGTGGGAAAACCAACTGAATCGATGGGGATTAACGCCCCTTGTTTGCTAAGACAGTTACAAGGTTTAATTTTAAAAACAAAATGTTTTTTTTATCTTACATTGTTATGAGGCATACTTTCAATGAGCAGACTAGATGCCTAATATTTCACTCCCCATACACTGTCAAGGTAATCATGATCTCTATTTTTATACTGCTTTATATTGACTGTTTACATTGTTTCAGTTTCCATTGAATTACACCTCGCTGACACTTTTGTGCTCAGTTCACTAGATGACGACTCTGACTGCCACGGCACGCAAATGTTCTCCACTCCTCTGGAGAGTAAAAAATGCAAAGTGGAATGAGAGATGTCCTAGCACCAAGGCAGACACACCAGAACACACAGGAATGTCAATGAATGTCCTTTGACTTGCTGACCTACTACGAATATTTTGTTCATTTTATGGCATAAGCAGATAATATACTGTACATCTTCTTTTTTTACTTTTAAGCGATCGTATGCTTTATTTTATTCTTTTTGCTTTTCCATTTTGTAAATACTAAAACAATATACTGAATCTAAATCAAATACAAATGATACTTTACAAGTCAATCTCTGTGACATTGTGCTTTTATAAAAGACAGAAGGAGGTCCACTGGTCATTCATATTCCAACTTAGTGGATGTACACATTTACATCTACTTTACATTGTATATTATCCTTAATCAGCTAAGATTGACGTTAGCTGTGGATAGCATGGCTTGATGACATTAACATAGATACACACATAAAACATTTCTGCAGAACACAAACACCACATTGTTTCTAGTTATGCTAACACACCTTACTAAAAAAGAGGTTTTTTCTTAGCCATCGCTAGCTGTCACATTCTGTGCATGCTTGTGACGCTTAAACCTTGTCTTAGAAATGTTTGGAGAATGGCTTTTATTAAACTGATCAAAATGATACAGACAACTACCAAAAACATTCATTACCCGACATATTTTACATTTACAAATGTCACCAAAAGTGCTCATTGTTTATTAATGTAATATTTATTTGCGCTTGGTTCTTTAAAATGTAAGGCATTCTCTTTCACTTTCACTCACACACAACACCGTGACGCCTCATTGTCCAATAACTCAAGCTTAGAATTAACCTCAACACCAATTACTTCTGCTGTTCATTGGCTTTAGTGTTGCTACGCTGTATAATTTCCTATAAATTAAAGAAACAGAGACAGAGAGATAAAGAGAGAGAGGTGGGGGGCAGACATTATATCATGTCCAAGATGCTTTCTGCTGTCAGACTTGAGGACATACTAAGGAATGTTTCAAAAGCAAGAAAAAAAAAAAAAAAAGAAAAAAAAAAAGAGGTTAGGTAATTTTGGGTCTACCTGATGCTACTATAGCCGAGGGAGGGCTTATATACTGGCCAGCAGGCAGACATGTGCTTAAATTACAAGCCGAACTTGCCATTCAACATAGTTTGATGTTTAGAAAGGTTAGAGACAAAATCTTTGCCATAGGGTGAGTAAGAACTAATTTGCATAAACTGACTCTAAATATCTGTTCAATTTCCCGACACATCACAATAGCCTGCTGCACGCCATATGGGTCCATGTCGCTTTGTTTTCTGCTTGTAATCTGTAAACACAATCGTCTCTGTTGTGCCACATGAAGGCGTGGCCAAAAGCAGGTCAGAGCAAGGAGTCCTATTTCCTCATTGCTAAAGTGAACATATGGGAAGTTGGGAGTCATTCAGGAAAGACTTGCTCGGGTCAAAAATGGTTACCATGGTCTGCCAGTCAGAACCATCTGGAGGTGACTGCTGGTTTTCTTAAAATACTGTGGCATTTGGAGAGCATGAGTCAGCACTAAGAATAACCTGGTCAATAGATAATAGTTTTTGTGCTTTCAGAGGAAACACAGCAAAGTGGTCAGAATCAAAATCTGCTGGAAAAAAAAGCACCCTTTTAAAATTTGATTCCCCCCAAGTAAGACACTCAATCAGAATAGGAATGGAAAATTTAAAATCAATAGCCAAACATTTCCTCCCAGATAACCACACACACACACACACCAACACACCACCACACACACACACACACACACCACACACACACACACACACACACACACACACACACCACACACACACACACACACACAAACACACACCACACACACACACACACACGGTTTCTGTCAGGCAATTTGCATAGCTTCAATAAGACCTTCTTCATTGGAATCCCCCAGAAAACACCAGAGTTTGCATTACTGGAAAAACTATTCCTCTGACCTTAGACCATCCTTCCCCATTGGTTTCATGGGATTACAGGGCAGCTGTCCTGAACAGGAAATAGCCTACAACTCGGATGGCGGTTTTATACCTCAAAATAAGATTAAGGGTTGTTAATATTGAAGTTCACATAATTCATCAATAAATGCCAATCTTATACAGAAACTTTCATACTATCAGTCTCCCAATGCTTGGCTGCGTTGACATCCCGATGCATGTCTAATACAAATTTGTAGCCAGTAGCCACATTGTAAGTCATTCAACAATTACAGTGTATATAAATACAATGTTCATATAACACTATGAAATATAACCAAACCCCAGATAGCTCAATAAGGACAGTTTAATCTGCATGGGTATGTCTGTTATATAACTCTTAAACCACCAGCATTAACAAATTGTTCTTCTCATATGCATGGGCTGTTTCCTTACAAAACCTCCCTATGAAAGGACCTTATGAAAGATCCTTGGCATCTGCCAAGACGCTCATCGCTGGATTAATATATTGATTTTTATAAGACCCATCATCTATTGCATCCGCCATATTGTTGGCCAGAGATTTTTAAACACCATTTTCCTATTGGAGTTGATGGCTAGCTTTACTGGACATAGCCATGTACATACTGACTTACCACTGATTCTATAGGGGTTTGTGTGTTTACAATTAAATATTAATAAAGCTTGCAAAATAAATGTAGGGGTTTTGGCAGAGAAACTCTTTGCTAAAGGGAGAAAAAGACTGAGTGTGATGAAGGAAAGGCGCACAAGACCACAGCACATTTTCAGTTCTGTTTCGCAGAGGGAAATTGATTTGAGATACAAAACAGCACAGGTTTCTCTAATAAGGATGATCTTGACCTTTATACTGAAATTATACACCTTGTATATCTCCATTCCAAACTAACAACATAGGCTAGAAGTCGGTGAGTGTACTATACATACTCCAACACCAAGTCAAAAACATAAGAAGAAATGATGGACTAATGACAAATATAATTTCCCTCCTTTA
>JAOPHQ010005313.1:0-5000 GCA_030340625.1 Merluccius polli
GACAAAAACGTATTAGTGTGGATGTAGCCTAAGATAAGTACACTACTGAATTTCCTTTTGTATTTTAACAGTCTGTAGATATTTTGTTAATTTACACTGTAACGTTGTTGAGTAGCCTATATTCTGTCTGCTGGTATATACGCAAGGTGGTTTTACAATACAATTTATCGTCGCAATACATTAGCAAGCTAAGCTAACCTTTGGCTAAAATTAGGGAATATTTACTGTTTCTTAGCTTAGTTCACTTTTTAGCACACACCCACATTTACTTGACATACAGGGAAATGAATAGTGGAAAGAGGAAACTGAGGGTCTGATGATAAGATAAATCCCCATACTGGCACATCACCCATCAACATACAAATCGTCACATCACATACTTCCTATTTCTTCATTGTGTAACTCATTTTCCAAGGTACAAATAAGAGGTTGCAGCAGAATATGTCTCCGTTAAATTGCATCATGGGGAGATACCGACGCACACTCCCAGTCCACTCATAATAAAGCAGCCGGTGGACACGTGGAACATGATAGTCCTCCCATAGCCCACATTCCTCCCATTCCTGCCGGATGTTCTGGATGCTGGAATTCACCCTGTCATCCCCGCTGAAGGTCGTCGGCCCTTAATAGCACGAGGAAGAACCACGATCAAAACTGTCCACATTGACTGGCACAGTTAAACACAAAAGGTGGAAGAAGTGAGTGAGTGAGTAGAAAAGACAAAAAAAAAACAACTCTCTGACCCTGTGTGTCATGATTCATGAAGCTTAGTACCTCGCGGCCTACGTGTGTTTCAAATTGTCTGCCTTACGGCCCTTGCTGACCCCCCCCCCAACATCAGTTTTGCAGAGCGGCTTAGTTCAGAGAGCTATTTATAACCATATGCCTTCCTATAAAGTTCCCAATCATCTCACATAAAGTCAATGACGGATGGCAGATACAATAACAGTGCTAGTAGTCAGGTCCCTGTGGACGTTTTTTTCTTTTTAGCTTAGGGATGATCGCATAAATTATCCAGAGGTTTTAAGATCTGGTTTTGGTTTCTGCAGGAACTTTAAGGAATGACCTCAGTGGCAAAAATCCCTCCTTTATAAGCTCCCTTCAGAAAAAAATCCTCCTGACAACCGCGGTGACTGCGAAGATCCATTTGGAAAATGTCTGACTCGGACAGGGGAGTTCAGTTGATAAGGGGCGTCTAGGGACAGAGGAGGGGGATTATTCGTTCTACTTCTCGGCTTGATGATTCAATTCCTTATTTGCTCTCAATCCCATCTTTGGAACTATGCTGTGTGGTAGGCGGCGGTATGCCATCCTCAACCACTTGAGTTAGACAGGACCGTCGTCTTTAAGTTGCACTTACCACGTGGCATCGCCGACTTATTCACCGTCTTATGAAACGAGCCGTCCTTGTATCTAAACCCCACTCACAGTTCATGACCTTTCCAACAGTTAATTGCCCACTCACAAGGAGTGCGCTTTGCTATCCGTCAGCCATCAGTCTCAGAGTCAACTACCTCCAGCGAGTCTTCCAAAAAACACCGGCAGAACTCAGACGTGTTTTGTGATAACGCGTTGATAGATAAGTAGAGCCAACCAGACCCAACCCGACCCTCTGTGTTTCCGTCATGCTATCCTTACGCTACCGCTCATGCCTAACATTGCCCGCTAATTGAAAACCCTTGAGAGTGACCCCAAGGCTACCTTTCTGGAGATAACAAAACAAGACATGAGATAACCCCTTCTGAGGCGAGGCATTCCTGCACTGGGCTGGGCTCACCCATGCAAGATATGACATATTCATGTCTACAAGCCATCCATTCATCGGCATGGCGTGGCGCTTTACAACAACTTTGTTTATTTTGTTTCTCTCGAATTCCCTTGTTATGAACTTGGATTCAGCACGACGGTAAAACGGCAAAGTGGTCGTCATTCGACGGTTGAAATTATATTGGGGGACATTTGGTTTGAATTAAGACTGCTGCTGATGTAAAATTAAGCCAATTTGCTGGCGTGGTTATGGGTGAAAAAGAGATGGATGACTGTTAAATTGATAGGGGTCTTAGAAGGGGGGGGGGGGGGGGGGGGGCGGGGGAGGAGGGGATTAAGCAGCATTGTAAATCTCTCCCTTTGTCTGAGCATCACCTCTCCTCTGACAAAGCTCCAACACATGAACAAAGCTAAAAGGCTTCATGAAAGCCCAGCGTGCCAAGGGCTGTCTGGGGCGTCCATTACAGGTGCTCTTTGATATTTTTAATAAAGACGGGGGATGTGAACCTTGAGCTGTGTGTGTGTGTGTGTGTGTGTGTGTGTGTGTGTGTGTGTGTGTGTGTGTGTGCGTGTATGTGTGCATCTGCACTCAAACACACACTATAACCGACCTCACTGGCACGCTAACATGCACATACTCGCACATTACGACACAAACTAAAGGGCAATTCGCCCCCCCCCCCCCCCCCCCCCCCCCCCCACACACACACACACCCCCTCTCCTACTTATTTCTCCCTCTCTCATTTTTCTTTTCTACTCTTCTGTCTCCTCTCACACACCGGCTAGGTTTCATCCTCGCTGGCCCACTGCCAACATATACAATATCCAAACGCCCCACATGCCTGGGCCTACAAGTGCAAACCGTTTTTCAACAGCATAGCTCAGCGCTGCGCCGTGAATTTGGGTACAGCATGGGTGTAGAATTTCAACTCTCGTACTTCAGGTGAACGTCCACATGGACCACGTCTGAACCAACAGAAGGCCACGTATGACTTATCGAGAAAGGGGAGACAGACGGTGTTGACACACGTCGTCGTTCTCAATGGTTCTCAAAAAAGTAACTGGTTTCCAGGCCTGGAGATGTGCGCAGCAAGCTGGGTGGTATTATGGCTCTCTCTCTCTCTTGTTACGCTGTTGAAATAAAACCTTATCACAACCTGTATCGCAGTTGTGATACACCTGTTAGAACGACGCCATGCATAATACATGTCAAAACAGAGCACGCAGGTCATTATAATAAAAATGACTTCCAAAAATATAAATAACACTGTTTAAGTTAAAAAAACAGTGTAATGAACAAGGTTAAGAAAGACTTGACCCTCCAATAACGGTGGTCCAATAATGCTGAATTTTCACACGCTTGTGCGCATGAAAAAAAGTTGTTTGTGCTGGCATAGTATGAATGCTGAAGTGTCACCAAATATTTATCAAGCCAATGTGGTCCGAAAAGGCTTTGGCACCATCCCATCGCCCCCCTCTTAAGGAATGGAGCCGCTGGTCATGGGCTTTCAATAAAACAACAGTTGTGTTTGGCAGGGTTGTCACTCGCGAGATGTGACGCACATTAGCAATTTACCGTTGTCAAAACACTCCAAAGAGTGGAAATGTTATATACAACCGTATCTCTCTCTCTACAGGGGCCTTTTGAAAAGAACAGTGGAACATTTACGAGGTTGCGCAACCCGTCGGCGATAAGATAAGACATTATTAATGAGTCAATTATTAACAAGCACCCCCATTATGCATGACTTGTTTCACCCAAGTACTCTATAAACATCGGAATATAATTATCATCTTTCAGAACAAATTCCATCCGATAAGACGTTACCATTGAATTGCTTCAAAGTGTTGTAATACTACATCTTGTATTAATGATGACAAAGCACTATGTTTACCTCGAATACACCCAAAAGGGACCGAACTTAAAGGGGAACTTTGTATCGTTACAATGCAAGATAAACATTGTTCATTTTCATATACTACCCACATTGAAACGACACAAAGCCGATTGAAAATAGGCGCTGGGGACTTTACATACAGTGTAGGCGGCCTGCGGGCAAGTAGGCTGGAGCGGAACTGTGTGAGATTTCCAGCAAGTGGAATAGAGCAGATGGACTGTGTGTAGTGACTGAGACCCAAACCACAGCTATATAAAGCTACTGTAATTACTGGACCGGCCTTAAGAGCAGAACCTCAACGGGCCCTCTTGCTCTTTTTCTGGCCCATAGACAGACATACACAGACACACACACACACACACACACACACACACACACACACACACACACACACACACACACACACACACACACACAAACTTGTTTTGTACATATTGGGTTCAGTGAGTTTGATTGCACAGATTTGCTTTCATGTTTATGCAAATACATTGTGATACTTTCAGGCCGTTTTCAGTGAACTACACTTTCTAAGATCATAGCAAAACTTGTAACTGTGTGTGTGTGTGTGTGTGTGTGTGTGTGTGTGTGTGTGCGTGTGTGAGAGGGTTTTAACAGCAGTACAACTTTTTCACTTTACATAAAATAATATAAAAAGAGAATATGAAAAGATGAAGTTCTGGAGTTTTTTTTTACATCCCCTCAGTACTTATTTGGTCTACGACGCTGGGTGCCATAAACTCACTGCTCCATCCTAAGCAGGATTAGTGACTCCACTTGACTCCACGGGCCGGGTAAACACCGACTTCAAGGCCCTCACATATTCACTGGAGGATTTAATGAGGGGGGCGTTGGGGGGGTTTCCTTTTGACCCAAAGTCGAGTCATGGAAAGTGAGCGCCGATGATCCTGCTGTCCCCCAGACTGAGGAGTCCCTGCGGTGGAGCCCTTCCCACACAACAAAAACCGGGGG
This sequence comes from Merluccius polli, assembly GCA_030340625.1. Lineage (NCBI taxonomy): Eukaryota > Metazoa > Chordata > Actinopteri > Gadiformes > Merlucciidae > Merluccius > Merluccius polli. Next base: position 4,636 of record JAOPHQ010005313.1, read on the forward strand.
CCTTTTGTTTAGACTGCCAGCCCAAACACGTGTTTTTGGCATATCCAGATTGTATCCGGATTGATTTTAGAAAGTCTGGCCAGCAAAAAAAAGCATGGAATGGCATCTTTGCCAATTGGATCCAAGCCACGTTTGGAGGTGGTTTGAAATGCGATTTCAATCAAATTTGCACAGATGCGATTCAGTCCGGACCCTCTGGCCGCTCAAATCGGATTTCAAAGTGTCTCCAGATCTCGGTCACTCGCAACGCAATGCAACACACACAACGACATCAAATCCAGAGTGATGGAGGTGCATCAGAGCGGCTGAGCAGAAGCACAGCGGTATGGAGGACAACAACAAAGACAGCAGTCCGTGGACAGACG
>JAOPHQ010005313.1:10000-24762 GCA_030340625.1 Merluccius polli
CGTGGAGGGTAGGTCTATCCATCCGGGACGTTTTTGTACACACACACACACACTCACACACACACACTTATGGGAAAATCTCAGTCATATAGCAATAACTGTAGCTACAACTCAAGCCACTAGAGGTTGCTCATGGGAAAACTTACATATTGCAGGTTTACTGGGGTTACCAGCATAGGCGTAGATTACGGGGGGGATGGGGGGGACATGTCCCCACCACTATTTATAATTTGAATTTTGTCCCCACCACTTTTAAAAATGTGCAAACCAAGTGCGACCGAAAAAATCCCCACATACTCAACCAAAACCGTCAAGCAACCCCCCCCCCCCCCCCCCCCCCCCCTCCCAGTCCAGCCCTGGTCCCCACCACTTCTAAAACCAAACTGACGCCCTTGGTTACCAGGTAATGTCAATCAAACATCCTGGCTACACCAAGGAGTGAGTGGGAGTGGCTTATGCAAGACAGCAAAACACTGAACAGCAATATAGCCCCGCCCGTAAATGAACTAAAAGTCAGGAGTCAGGCACAACACATTTGTACAATTTTGATAGTGGGTGAGGACGAACTCACACATGTGTGTGTTTGTGCTTCCTTGAACACGCTGGTGTGGAGCGGGGTGACATGAGGACAGGCATGGTTTGGCATACTGTAGAACATTAACGTATTAACACATACACACCTTCACATATTAAGACCTTATCGCGTAAACACTGTCATATATTAACACTGTAGCACACTGACACTGTAACACATTAACCTTTTCGTTTTCTTGTCTGTGTTGTTGTGGTGTTCGGTCGTGACTGTAGTTTACAGACGGTTTATGTCACATTGCTTTGTTGAACGATAATAACTTGACCCTGGATGACATATGGTTATATTCAAGGTTTTACTTACGATGTGCTGTATACTTTATATATATATTTATTTTATATACTTTATATTTATATATATTTCTACTGTATTCCACAAAGGTAAACAAGATGTTAGTTTCACAACATAAACAAAGGAAGATAAATAATTGAAAATATCTGGCTTTTACACACCCTATTTCTGAGAATAGCTTGTTAGTCCAGAAGGATGACACGGTTAGGGTGTGTGTGTGTGTGTGTGTGTGTGTGTGTGTGTGTGTGTGTGTGTGTGTGCGCGTGTGCGCGTGTGTGTGTGTGTTGGGTTATCTCCAGCGCAGAGTAATGGAGAGGAGTGGAGAGGGAAGAACAGTATGTTCTGAACAGATTAGTTCTCTGAGGAGGACTCAAGCTGAAACCAAAGGAATAAACACCAGTCAGAAAAACAAGAGCATTGAGGGTCAGAAGGTCAATCACATTTCCAAAGTGAATTTGTTTCTCATGTTAAAATAGTATTAACAGGTCATTCAAATCATGTAGCTCAAATATATGTTTTCCAAAAGCTCAAGCAGCTTAATAAAGTCTAAGTAGCAATTATCAGTAGCGTGGACTTCTAACTATGTAAGTTACTGCTTACTAAAGAAATCAATAATAGCAACAAAAACATCTTTGTGCATTAAAAATGATAAGCATGCAGTGTCTGCATGGTACATGAATCAAGCCATTCACACTGCTGTGGTCTCCCTCTCTCTCTCTCTCTCTCTCTCTCTCTCTCTCTCTCTCTCTCTCTCCCCCAGCTCCCCCCGCGGAGACCATGAGCTGGCATAAGAACTGCATTAGCCAGACCACCCCCTGGAGCCCCTGCTCAAGGACGTGTGGCGGCGGCCTGTCCCTCAGGGTCTCCAACGCCAACGACCGGTGTGAGATGGTCAAGGAGTCCCGTCTGTGTAACCTGAGACCCTGTGAGGTGGACATCACCAAGCATATCAAGGTGGGGTGTACTGGCACAGGCACACCTGTACTAGTCTGGCTTACCGGATGTAGGTTGTTGGTATAAGCCCGCCCACAAGCCTGCCATTGGGCGACTGTAATAGTCGCCCAATGGCAGGCTCTGGGCGGGCTTATACCGTTGCTACATCCCGGGCTTAGAGCCGCCCGAGATGATTGTAATTGGTTGAAGAAATACAAACAAGACGGAGCGTTGTTTTCCCCTATACCAGAACGATAGTGAGCAGAGGCAGTGCTGGCATAGCACTACAACAAAGTGTGGAGATAGGTCTGGCTATGCAAGACTACACCTGTACTGACACAGCGAAGCAGAAACATCGAAACACGGCAAAGAAGTGTATTGTATGGAGAGAAAGGACGTTTGATACATATTCAGAGTAGTGACTATGGAGGAATAAAAACTCAGTTGATACAAAATATACTTTACTCCTCAGTAAGTAAAGTGCCATCCCCTGGAAAATATGACTAATAATAATGAATAATGAGTAATAAGTGAAGTACCAGCAATTGAAGCAGGAATTGATTAAAGTACTTGAGTAGAAGTACTTACAGGACAGCACACAGTCAACAGTTAGTCAATCGGTCATTCAGTCTACAGTCAGTCTGCACTCGGCACTCACTCTGTCCAACAGTCAGTCAAGTCTTTCTCTTTCCTCTGCTCTGCCCAGCCGGGCAAGAAGTGCCTGAACATCTACCGGGAGGAGCAGGCGATCAACTTCACCATCTCGGGCTGCAACAGCACCCAGCCCTACCGGCCCAAGTACTGCGGCGTTTGCACCGACGACCGCTGCTGCATCCCCTACAAGTCCAAGACCATCGACGTGGAGTTCAGGTGCCCCGACGGCTCCAGCCTGACCTGGCAGGTCATGTGGGTGCAGGCGTGCTTCTGCAACCTCAGCTGCCGCAGCCCCAACGACATCTTCCTGGACCTGGAGAGTTACCACACGTACCCGGAGGTCATGAACTGAACCCCCGTGCGTTAATAAGAAATTAAGACCGAACCATTTTTTTTTCTTTTTTTGTAAACAAACGGTGTGTGTTTTTTAATTTTTTTAGGGCTTGTTTTCCATTTTGTTGCTCCTGATTTCCGCATTTTGTTCAAAATTTTTCAAGCAATCATTTCTATATTTAATATATGTTTTTGTATAAGTGTATAATTTTTTCCCATTGGAAAATTTTGTAAATATGAAATATACACATTTCCAAGGGATTTTTTTTAAAGGCATGTGATTTAAAAAAAGAACTGTGTGACATGAATTATGAAATGGTTAATTTATTGATATAGATTGCATATGAAATGAATAAGAACAATATCAAATGATCAGTGAAGCCTTGTTCATTTAGTAGAAACATATACTGACATATCACATGTGATCAGGTTTGATATATATTAGTTTACTTGTTTTATAATACATCTTTAATGTTAAATGCATGTTAACCTAAAAGAACAGTGACAATGCATGCCTTATTAATGGCACACGTGCTGTAAAATAATCGCGGAAAACATGAAAAGCCATAAAGCTAAATAATCGCACAACGACAAAACAGGTGAGTTACACAAAACAATTTTATTGTCATTTTTTTGTAATAAATACAAACTGTTAAGAATGCTTTTCTACAGCATTAGGGCAGTCGTGCATCTTTACAAAGCTGTTCTACAAAGCAGATCTTTATGTAGTGCAAGTGGAACAGGAACAAAGAGAGCTGGGAGAGGGGGAGTCCAGTAAGACCTATGGCTATCCTCTGGTTTATATTTGGACCGACCAGTTCACCCTTCCATCATCCAGAACAACATAGACTTCACCTCTAAAAAAGTAAGCAATACCATGGCACATTTTTGTTCCTTTGTGCTTGATTGCATAGAAATCATCATAAAAAAAAATGAAACAACTGATTCACGTCTGAAACCCTTATCAGTTAATAAAGCATCAAAAATGCCGATGTTTTAGTATGTGCCTGTTTTTGAACTTGTTGAAATGTTTGCACTGCAAAGCATTAGCTTTTGTTGGCATGTCCTACAACGTTCACCAATCAAAAAGTCACCAAAAAAGTCACAACCAAACGTCAACCATTTGATTTCGGAATGTCAATGCAGTATTTGAGTTAATTTCAGTTATAGATATACAAATACATCTCCTAGAGTGTTGTTAACGTGGAAAGATATATGTTCAAAAACAAAATTGACATAATATCCCAAAAACACAGGAGTCATTAGCAGAATATTAGGTACTTTATATATACACGATATACCGGTACTTAAATCTGGTCCCTTACATTTTCAAAGACATCAAGTAAATCTGAATAAAACTGCCTTTTTTATATGAAATGCCACCTCATTCTCTCTCTCTCCACATCTACAACTTCAGCTCCTACATGCAAACAAAAACAAAATTGCATAAAACATGCAAAGTAAAGATTTAATAATCAAATGACGAGCGAGAAAGAAAGAAAGAAAGAAAACAAAACATTCAAAACTCATTTACAATCAACATAATGGGTATATTTGAGAAAGCCTGGGAGGGGTGGCTGGTTAAGTGTGTTTTAACACTATTGACCATTTAGCAAGGTAAAAATATGAGAGGACAATTATTTATATATGAAAGACGAATCGCGAGTTAGGCTATGTGTACAAGCTGGTGTACTCAGAGAGAGAGGAAAAACAAAAGAAAAGTTCTCCTTTTAGGTTGTTCCTATGCTGCGCCGTCCCTAACTACTCACAGAGCCAAGAGGAAGATGTGTGTTATGTTCTTGGGAATATCAATGCAGGCACGATGTTTGACCCACCCTCAAAACTCTTCTAAAACTTAGGGTTCACATCGTAAAACTCAGTCTGTAATTTGAGGGGAATCGGAAATACCGTACAAATCGTACAAAAGGTATTTGTGCGTTGTTGTTGTTGTTGTTTTTTTGTATAAAGAAACAGTGTTCTTAAAGAGGCAGTGTCCTTCTGCCCCTTCATGTGTGTGCCCCGTTTTAACAGTTAGGTGGCAGCGCAGCAAGGCCAAGGGCGGGTGTAGGTCTACGTTTTTTTCTTCTTCGTCTGCTAGCGCTACCGAGCGACGGCTGGCTTAGCAGGACACTTCGGCGGACTTGAGCACGGCTTGGTCCGCGCCGCCGTCCATGGTGTCCGTGTGGGAGCGTCCGCGCTGAGGGTGCTCCGTCGTCTGGGTGCGTGAGCGCGAGCCGTCGTTGGTGTGCGAGCGCGAGCGGTTGCCGTCGTTGGTGTGCGAGCGCGAGCGGTTGCCGTCGAAGGAGGTGATGCTGGAGCCCGAGGCGGTTCGCGAGCGGACCAGACGGGTCATGCTGGCCGAGGGCACTGGCAGAGGAGGAGGAGGAGAAAACGAACGGTTAGCGTTTGTTGTTTTTTCGGTTTTGAAGTTACTGTTTTGGTGTGTGTTTGTGTGTGTGTGTGTAGCTTTCACAATAACAGTCAAGTATAGTTCGTAAGTTAGCCACATTTTTCTTAGATTTGTCCATAGAAGGAATTTCAAATTAGTCAGTTAATTCACCAAATGGGTCCTCTGAGGGTGAATTTATTCGTCTTACCACTAGATGTCACCCAAACCAACTTGTTTTCAGTGTGGGCTTAAATAACGAATGTGGCGCCAACATGAATGTACACGCCGCCTAAATCGTCGGCATATGTCTGGGACTCCATTTCTTCTGATTTGGGTTTGTGTCTGTTCTGGTGTACTTACTGTATCCCATGCCCTGGATGAAGTACTTGAACGCCTCTGTCAGTTTGGCGGGCTGAGAGAGAGAGAGAGAGCGAGAGAGAGAGAGAGAGAGAGATAAAGCGCAAAGTGAGAGATTATCTTTCCCCACTTACCCACCATACCACTTGACGATTACATGTGTTTACATAAACACCAGAGGGCTTTGTAGCCTCCTCACCCACCCCGATTGCACACGCACGCACGCACGCACACACACACACACACACACACACACACACACACACACACACACACACACACACACACACACACACACACACACACACACACACACACACACACACACACACACACACACACACACACACACACAGGGAACTATGGCAGCTGCAGTGAACAGGTGTTGCCGGATTATAAACCTGCCCATTGAGATCTCTCTCCCGACTGGCACGTAATGATAATGCTCTTATAGTCTTACAGTATGTCTTGCGGTACCAATACACACACACACACACACACACACACACACACACACACACAAACACGCGCACGCTAGGCTCTCCACCCTGACCCGGTTAGCCAATTACCTGACCCCATTGTAGGGTGCAATGAATGTATTAGCTACTGTAGACACACTACACACACATACACACACACACACAAACAGAAATAGACAGGGAGAGACAGAGAGAAATAGAAATAGAGAGACAGACACAGAGCGAGATAGAGATATAAAGAGAGAAATGGAGAGAGAGAGAAAGACTGAGACAGAAACAGAGAGAGAGAGAGAGAAAGACAGACAGAAACAGAGAGAGAGAGAGAGAGAGAGAAAGACAGACAGAAACAGAGAGAAAGACAGACAGAAACAGAGAGAGAGAGAGAAAGACAGACAGAAACAGAGAGAGAGAGAGAGATACACACCTGGTCGACCATGGGCAAGCCTCCACAGTCAGCCATCTGTGTGTGGAGACATTGGGAAACCAAACAAGAAAAACAATGAGGTCATCGGCATTTAGCATGTTAGCGCTTGCCCATCTGCACAGCAATAGCCACATTACCCTAACCCCCGTGAATACAGCTAGCACAAGATAGCTGGAACCAATCGGCCCCTTCAAAATTAGCCATGGTAAAATATACCAGTGGTAGACATAATGCCCCCCCCCTCGATTGGTTATAGTAACGAACCCAAAAAAAGCAATTAAAAAAAACAGTCCGTAAGTAGGTCAGCCGTGGCGGGCACGTGCCCTTTTACTCGCCGCTGGTTAATGTGTCACCAGGTACATGCTGAGCCGCCGCAATCTTATCAGCACACACCTCACCGCCAAGGCTATTAATAAGAAAACACAAGCTGCTAGAGGGAAGAAGATAGAGGGATGGGGGGTAAGGGGGGGGGGGGGGGGGGTAGAAGGATGGGGGGTGAGGGGGGGGGGGGGGGGGTGTGATAGAAGGATGGGGGTAAGGGGAGGTGATAGCGGGTGGGTGATAAAGGGATGGGGGGTGAGGGGGGGGGTGATAGAGGGATGGGGGTGATAGAGGGGTGTGATAGAGGGATGGGGGGTGATAAAGGGATGGGGGGGGTGATAGAGGGATGGGGGTGATAGAGGGGTGTGATAGAGGGATGGGGGGTGATAAAGGGATGGGGGGGTGATAGAGGGATGGGGGTGATAGAGGGGTGTGATAGAGGGATGGGGGTAAGGGGAGGTGATAGAGGGATGGGGGGGTGATAGAGGGATGGGGGTGATAGCGGGGGGTGATAGAGGGATGGGGGGTGATAGAGGGATGGGGGTGATAGCGGGGGGTGATAGAGGGATGGGGGTGATAAAGGGGTGTGATAGAGGGATGGGGGTGATAGAGGGGTGTGATAAAGGGATGGGGGTGAGGGGAGGTGATAGAGGGATCGGGGGTAAGGGGGGGTGATTGAGATGGGGTGATGGGAGGTGATAGAGGGATGGGGGGGGGTGAGAGAGGGATGGGGGGGGGGGTGAGGGGAGGCGATAGAGGGGGTGGTGGGGAGGTGAGGTTGTTCACCTTAAGCAGGGTGGTCTTGGTCGGGTCCAGCTTGGTGTTGCACTCAACCTGAGGGTGCAAAGAGACCTTCTGTTAAGTAAGGGGTCTAGGAGAAAATCAATTGCAAATGTAATTGTATATGATTATGTTTCAAATATATTACAATACAAAATATACACTGTATATGCACACACACACACACTACAGCTATCTTGTGTCCCTCTTGTAAAACAGGTGCTTATCTCAATGAAACAAACCTGGCTAAATAAAGGCAAACACAAATACGTCACTTAAAATGTATTGTATAATAATTTGACTTCAAATAAAACAGAAGTGTTTCCACCTTCAGGGAGATTAAGATCGTTCTGCCTTACTTGCTCTGTGGCATTTGATTTCCGTAGCCAACTGTGTTTTTTTGTGTTCACCTTAACCGTGCTTAGGCATTACCTATAAGTGGTTGACCTGAGACTTCTTCCGGCCCTTTAAATAGGTGACTGAGTGCCAGTGGAAAGCACGTTCGACACATGTTAACACCGAGCTAAGCACGGCCGAGAGACACAATCATTACCGTATATGTTTCGAGCTGCTTGTGTTTTAAACAGCGCTTTTTAAAAGCATGCATATGTTTCAACTCACCACGGCTTCAACGGCGGGAGAGCTGTCGCCCACCACCAGGAGGGAAGGGCACCTAGACAGGCGGACAGGGGGAAGAGAAAGACGGCCAATGAGTGGGAGGTCATAGGTCAATAACCCTGTAAATTCACTCGTGTTGCCTGTGTGTATTTGTAACAGCTTACTTAAGCGTTCTGGGGTTGATGCCAGGGACTGGTCTCTCTATCTCCAGGTCTCTCCGGCTGTAGAGAGGAACCAGTTGTAACAGAAGGACTCTAAATACTCTGATACCATTACTCTGTTAGGGTTGATCTGTTAAAGCCGCATTTAGACCGCATTTCCAAGAGAAGGAAATCCGAATACATTTAAGCCACGGTCAATTTCATATATTGTAAGATTGACTGCCATTTAAAACATTGTTTTTTTTTGCTTTTAAGGTCTAAAAAAAAACGTGATTTGATGGGGACATTTTATATTATCGTCACGTTTCGTCTCGTCACGAGTTAGTGGTATCCACCCCAACACATTCCCTTTAGTGGATGGGGTTCAGATGACAGGTGAGGTAAAAGAAACGCACCGCCTGGAAACATAACAACACATGGCATGGAGATAGATGTGTGTGTGTGTGTGTGTGTGTGTGGGGGGGGGTCGTTTGTTTTCATGTACCTGGTGTAGGACTTGACAAAGTGTTGCAGGTTGTAGTGGTTCATGTCGTTCAAGATGTGGTGGCGGTAGGTCCCGATCAGGTCATGGTTGTTGTGGATCTCCTCCTGTGGACGGAAGCAACCGTATAAAATGATTACCTTGTACAGAGCTATGAGCGTCCGTGTCATGTTATGGTCTGGTCCGGTTGTGAACGTACCTTTCCGAAGAGATGGGAGATGATCATGTCTGGCAAAGCGTGGGCCCAGCCTGTGATCTGCAGTGATCAAGGTTTTAGAAGCACGGTTTTAAAATTGTTTAGCATTACTAGTTTGGTATTATCTGGGTCAGGTCGTGTTTACAATAATAATACTAACGTAAAGAGCTCCGGCTTATTTCTGGGGTAATGTTGGCTTAAGTTAGAGTTTCGGATGGATGTCAACCGTATTTGTGTGAGCATTTGCGTGTGCGTGTGTGCGTGCGTCCATCCGTGCCTGCGTGCATGTGTGTGTGTGTGTGTGCGTGCGTGTTTGCGTGTCTGTGTGTGTGTGTGTGCACCTTGTGTGCGGCCCAGTCCATCCATCCCTCAGCACAGGGGTTGATGTTGATCAGCACCAGGCCCTCCACCATGGTGGGATAGTCCAGCTGAGAACCAGAACATACACACACACACACACACTGATACTTCACACTATATTCCTGAGATTGTGCTCTTTAGATGTCAATTGCAGGTCACCTGTTCTTTTTTAAACTACAATTCAAATATTGAAAGACAGAGGGGTTCAGTGAAGGGTTGAAGGAATATAAAATATATATATTTTGTATTATGTATCAACAGAGCGAGATTTTTCCCCGCTGAGCAAACTGTTAGCTTTTCAACCGATCCGGAACATTCCAGGGGCTTTTTTTGGTAGCGCGGCCGTGCTAATGCTATAAGCAGCGCTACAGTGCTAGAATCAGCACATTAGCGTAGCAACACCTTTAGCCAGCTCGGCTAATCCCGGTTTGATTAAAACTCTGTGAGGATTAAGCCAGCAAGAGGACAAACACTCACAGCGAATTTGGTCAGGACGTACGCCCCCGCACCGATGCCCATTCCAATCACACTCTTCAGCCTGGAAAAGAAGAGACAGAGGGAAGAGACTTTAGAGGCCGCCGAGACGATCATAGCGTGGCAGTTGGGGCATGCCGTTGACGATGAAAGTGAAATGGATCATAAATAATAATAAATACAATCATTAAATGAAGACGAGATAAGATAAGATGTACTCCTTATCTTATCTTAACCCAGACATTTTGGATTTTCTTTTCTCAAAATGCCGCTCCGTGCCATTGCTATTGCCCAACCTACCCAAAGTGCTTCAGGACCGAGGGCAGAGTCTCGGCAAGTTGGTCCATAGAGGGGTACTCATATCTGAAAGATGGAGGGGGGGGCAACAGGACAGAGTTGTGGAAAATCAGTATCATGGAAACTATCAATAAATCAAACAATCAGACCCTGTTGTGATTTCAACCGCTGCATTGATAGGTTGTTTATGATAGGATCATTAGGTGTCACATGGCCTTTGTCTCCCGCTATCTATGGATGAGGTTGAGATAAGCTGGCATTAATGCAGGACAATGTCCCTCTGTTAACCTCTATGGGTAGGTAGGACACACACACACACACACACACACACACACACACAAACACACACACAGCTAGCTAGTTCCTCCACTGATCAAAGTGGAGGAAAATCAACAGCAACCTACCTGGGGGTTGGGGTTAAAGGTCAATCGACAACCTGGCCTAATGTGTTTGAGCGTGTGTGTGTGTGTGTGTGTGTGAGTGTGCATGTGCGTTGTTTGAGCCTGTGCGTATGCGTGTATGTGCGTATGTGTGTGTGTGTTTGTCAGTGTGTGTGTGTGTATCAGCGTGTGTGTGTGTGTGTGTGTGTGTGTGTGTGTGTGTGTGTGTGTGTGTGTGTGTGTGTGTGTGTGTGTGTGTGTGTGTGTGTGTATCAGCGTGTGTGTGTGTGTGTGTGTGTCTCACCCAGTGGAGAAGGTGTTGGCCCCCTCATGCTGGCCAGGGGCGTCCACGTGGCAGACGGCAAAGTGCAGCATGATCTCCTGCATGTCGTCGTGGGTGAACACCGGGTTCCAGCATGTCTTGTCTGGAGGGGAGAAGCAGCACCGGGACGCACAACAACACACCGCCATTAGCCTATTGTAAACGCGTCATTGTCCTGTGTGTGTGTGTGTGTGTGTGTGTGTGTGTGTGTGTGTGTGTGTGTGTGTGTGTGTGTGTGTGTGTGTGTGTGTGTGTGTGTGTGTGTGTGTGTGTGTGTGTGTGTGTGTGTGTGTGTGTGTGTGTGTGTGTGTGTGTGTGTGTGTGCGTATGTGTGTGTGTGTGTGCGTATGTGTGATTTGAAAGGTCGACATTTGTTTTTTCGCGCATATATTGCATAGAAAGAAGCTATTGTCGGGAATGTTAACCCACTGTGGTTATAGTGGTAAGTAAAACTGTTGCCGTGGGAATAATGCAAACTTTGCTGTGTCAACCTAATCTGCTTCCACATGAGGGGGGGGGTGTCTTTAAGGTGCTATGGCAACAGGTGCCCACAGGTCCGTGCCGGGGCTAAAAGGAGGAGAAGGAGGTCGGGCTTACGGTTCAGCCCGATGTCATGGAAGGTGAGGATGACCGGTCGGTCCCCCTTGGGAACGCCCTTCAGGGAGCAGTGGAGATGTCCATAGGGGGTCTCCACGTCGTGCTCCTGCAGAGGGAAGCAGGACACGCACCGGTCAACATGGAGGTGTGGTCTCATGTACCATGACAAGGACGCTCAACGTTTAATAAAGGAGCTTGAAGGTATTATAATAATATTAGGTATAGTAATAATAATCATAATGATATTCATAATAATAGGCCTAACAATAATACTATTGTTATTATCATGAAAAATTATGATGATCATTATTGTTGTTGTTATTATAATTATGAATAGTAATAATGATGTGTTAGTACTATAATAATTATAATGATATATATGATAATAATGATATAATAATACATAGTTATTTAACTTACATAGAAATGTGATTACTCAAATGTGTTTTGCATTAAAGTATCAAATGAATGGAATAGGGCGTTTTTCTTTTATTTCCAAAAACATCACATTTTCTTTATGAATTAATGTCTTTGTCGTACTAAAAAAGTGTCAAGTGAGTATGAAGGAAGCCCAGAAAAGGGAGTTAGTTTGTTTTCCACAATAACAGCAACATGGTCACTGACCCAAATCGCTTCACGGACACCCTTCAACCACATGATCCAGGATAAGACCAGCGAACTAATTCTACATCGTCGCCACAAATGCATTGAACACAGGAGAAGCCCTCATCCTGCCACCACAATCCCACACAGCAGAGGGAATTCAACTACCACCCCCTTTTTTTAAGCTTTTTTGATCAGCTTGTAACTCGGCACCTGTGATGTGACCACATCCATGTCAGCGGTATCATTGGAAATGTCACACCTTGTTGTTTATGTGGGTATTCTAATAAATCCATATGCTTGCCAACTTGTCAATTGATAACATAAATATAAACGCAAATATTTGCAGCGCACTATTAACAGCGCGTTTTTCTCTCTTGTGTTACGAGTTTAGAAAAAACGAGCATCCTACTCACGGCGAATTCAATCTCAGCCACAATCATTTCCACATCAGAATCCTCCAGAACCATGTTGGCAGGCGGGTGTCTAGCGACGCTCGCTTATATGACTTATCAACAGGTGCAGCCGGCCGGCTCTAAGGGCAATAGATCCGATGGTTGGTAAGCTCCTGTACGGTTCCTGAGTGCGCCGTATGGTCTGGGCGCTGCGTCTTATACCCCCGCTGCTTAACAATCGACCTAAGCTCCCCAGACTCCCAGGGTGCTTTGCAGGCTGGTCAAAACAAGCTAATTCTAGATAAAGAGATCCTTAAATTGGATCAGCCAATGTCGAGAGGAGGGGCATTCGGAAATGTAGGGTTAGCGAGGCGCTAACTATAGAACGGTCCCGTGACCCGTGTGAAAGGTATGACCGACGTTTTGGAAGAGGATGCGGTCCACCCCAGCCGTGACTCAGCAGGGTTGCTCTCAATGGGGTTATTTTTACCTTTATTTTTCCAAGCGAGTTAGTTAAGAACAAATTGTTATTTCACGGCAAGAGGCAAAAGACCCCTTGTGGGAATATAATAATAATAATAATAATAATAATAATAATAATAATAATAATAATAATAATAATAATAATAATAATAATAATAATAATAATAATAATAATAATAATAATAATAATAATAATCATCATCATCATCATCATCATAATAATCATAAAATATAAACAGAAAATAATCTAAATAATAATAAAACAGAGACACAATGATACAAACATATCATATGAGGCAACAAACCACATGATACATTCAGGGTTATGTTGGGCTGATATGCTGTTTATATATAAGGGCTGACCCCTTATAATATTTGGTGTTTTTCAAAAAGATGAAAAATGCTTATTCAAATAAATTAAAAGTTTCTATATCTACTACAAAGCAGTTTCCACTTAAAGGTTATTTAACTTTTCATCTTGATTGGATTTGAGCCAAAAAATGTACACAGTTACTAAAGTAACTTCTAGAGTGAGGTGGGAATTTCACTCCTCACACTAGTGTTGCATCACCAGCTGATGTGATCACACAAGTATAAGGTGCAATGCGTTATCCAATGGACCTTTCCTACAGGCACGGCAGGCTTAGCCGTGAGTCACATCCCAACATATTCACATGTTTGTTGAGTGACAGCTCTGGGTAAACTGAAATTAATTATCAATCCAACTTAAATATTGTGATTGAGTGCAAGTATTGCCAGTGTTATTAATGGTGTTAATTATGTAGCGATAATAATAATAATAATAATAAGGTATTTGATTAAAATGTATGCATTTATGACACCATACATACAGAGAGAGAAAATAGGGGGGGGATCTTCTTGTGTTTGTATCTTACTTTGGCAATGTAAATGTATGTTTTCCATGGCAATAAAGCTTTGAATCTTGAGAGAGAGAGAGAGAGAGAGAGAGAGAGAGAGAGAGAGAGAGAGAGAGAGAGAGAGAGAGAGAGAGAGAGAGAGAGAGAGAGAGAGAGAGAGAGAGAGAGAGAGAGAGAGAGAGAGAGAGAGAGAGGCCTGAGCAACCAAAGACCAGTGTGGACTGGTTGTGATCTACCTTATAATTACAGAGCAGATCTGCAGGTAAACATTAGGCACAGTAGCCACGCCTCTCTCAACGTATGCCTTCAGAGACACGTACACACACACTCCGAGTCTCCTCCACTAAGATAATCCTGTTCAGTCTGACATTGAGGCCAATGAGACAATGTGTGTTTATATGTGTGTGTGTGTGTGTGTGTGTGTGTGTGTGTGTGTGTGTGTGTGTGTGTGTGTGTGTGTGTGTGTGTGTGTGTGTGTGTGTGTGTGTGTGTGTGTGTGTGTGTGTGCATGCTCGCTCATGTGTGTGTGCTCATGGTGTGTGGTGCAAACATGCAACCCGGAGGTGCAAGGTCCAGATATAACTGTGCCTGTGTGTGTGTGTGTGCCTGAACGCGTGTGTGTATTTAAGTGGCATGGCCAAGATTGCCAGATGGTGGCCACGCTCGTTCACAAAAAACCTACGTCATTAACAAGCTCAGACGCGTTAGTGATATGAAACACTTGTCCTGGATACCCAGGTCAGCTAATCCACCTGTAAAACTACCCCATGCATTATACGGGGGATGTAGCTCTTCCATTCACAAAAAAAACCTTGTGGGGTCAAGGGCAGAGCTCACTGACAGGGTGACCCTCATAGTGGACTTAAGAGTTCACATGTGGCCATGTGATAACTGAGGGCGGGATCAACAGCGAGTCAGGGGTGGAGGTGAACTACCCTGCGAAAAGGCAATCACCAACTACTGA
>JAOPHQ010005314.1:0-23894 GCA_030340625.1 Merluccius polli
GGCCGCGCCCACGTGCTGTTTGCTGACTGGTGACCGCGCCGCTCGTATTTGCAGAATATGCGCTATTTCTGCTCTGTTTGCCGCTTCCCATTATTGTAGCACAGAGCAGAAATAGCGCCTTCTCTTTCTCTCTCTCTCTCTCTCTCTCTCCCTCTCCCCCCTACTGCCCGGACTTTAGCCGAGAGCGCGGTGCGGCAAGCGCGGTGCAGCGTGTTGAGTTGTGCTCCGAGGAAGAAGGCCGCCGACACAGGAATCGCTTATAACTCACTTTATTTGTTTAGGTTTAGTTATCTTAATCTACCAAGCATGTGGAGAAGTAAATGTAAATGCCACGCGTGGAGAGCCCGCTAAGCTTTGCCTCTGTGTTGATGCGCTGCCTAGGGAGCCGGCGACTTCCGCCGGAAATCTCTGCGCAGGAGGCGTGGCCTCCATGACGCACAATGGCTAGCGTTGAGCGCCGCCTCCAGTGTATTATGTTTGCTGCCATCATGTGTTGAAGTGCAGTTACTACAACCTGGATATTTATTTCTACTCCTGGCTATGTGTAGTTATTATAGCTTGCTGATACATGTCATTATTTATCCGCAACAAGCGCGATCACGTGACAGTGAGCCGTGTCACCACTCGAGTAGGAAAATATCATTACGCTCAGAAGGAACTAGTGACATAGAACATTTCCATTAAACAAAGGAATTGTATTACTCTATGGAAGAAAGAAAATGAAGAGACAAAAAACAATCACATCTTTTTTTCAAAAAACAAACAATGTAAGTACCGTAGGCCAGACAGTGGTTTTCAAATAAAAATAAATGGGAGTAACGTTATTTGAAGGCACTAAGTTACTTAGTTAAGCTAGTTAGCCTACTGTTAAGACATTTTAAATATTTAAAAAGTAGCCTAGCATACAAATCCTTCAACTTAATTATTATTTTTAACATTACAGTGGTGTAGAGTTTCAACTTGGCCAATGATGTGCTTCCAAGTTCCAACACCATTTATAGTTATTTATTATTAGCCTGTTTGTGAAGTCTATAGCAAATTAATTTAGAAGAAGTTTAATTCCTGAAAATGTGTTTAAGACATAGAAAGTTTACAACAAATCCTGGAAAAGCTTGATTAATTTATAGACTATAGATAATTTACATTTAAGTTTGTGTCTTGTGAACAATGCAATCATATTTCTTGTTCATATTGCACTTTATGTTAAACATAAAAAATAAACACCATTTTGTTTTTATTAGCTAATTAATGTATCTGCATTGGTTCCATCATGTACCAAAATTAATTTAATTCAAATAATTAAATACTGACATGCAATTAAGAATAGTTAAATACAAAAGCTTTAGGCCTAATTATTTAGATTATAATATTTTCTTAGGTTATTAATGAGTCCCATCATTAATAATAAGTAAAATAAAATTTTAATGTTAACATTATTCTCCTGGCCTGCAGGTGATTTCTGATGACAGGGAGGTAGGCTGTAGTCAGTCAAAGAATTTGCCAGGGGTGAGGAAAAGCAGGAAAAGACAGCATGAAGAAAGAGAAACAGGAGGACAACAGACAGAAGAAGCAGCAGGGACAGAACAAGGAGAAGCAAGAAGACAACAGACAGGAGAAGCAGGGACAGAACAAGAAGAGAGGGGAGAAGAACAGACAGGAGAAGCAGGGATAGAGCAAGGAGAGAGGGGAGAAGAACAGACAGGAGAAGCAGGGATAGAGCAAGGAGAGAGGGGGGAAGAACAGACAGGAGAAGCAGGGATAGAGCAAGGAGAGAGGGGGGAAGAACAGACAGGAGAAGCAGGGATAGAGCAAGGAGAAACAGGAGGTAACACAGAAGGAGAGGAAGCGAACATAAGTATGATATACACTAAGCCAAATCAACATGACCCTAAACTTTTGCACAAACAAGTGCTCAAAGACCGGACACTGACTTTCCAAAAGGCGTGGTACGACAGGAGGTACGACTTATTTTCCATAAGGCATGAGGCTTTGTTGGGTGATTGGCATTTCAGACAGATAACATTTTCATCAGGCGTTTCATACATAATCATCTATAATGTTCTTTATTTGGGATCAGTATATCAATCCTACAAGCCAGTTGATTATCCCTGCTGTAGTTGTCTTGGCTTATTGTAATGTTATAGACCTACTACTGTATATGGAGAAAATTTAGATCAGTATTGCGCAACAATCGGGAGATGGGAGCCAGCCCCCCCGAATATTGTTGGGTATTTCGCACACTGCAATTAACCCATAGGCTATTACAATAGTAAGCATTTGAGCACTAGTAAATGGCCAAGTTACACAAAAATTATGTTCAGTTGAAATTATTTTCTGGCAGCTTCGTCCCCCCCAGTTCAAAAATCCCATCTGCGCCCCTGGTTTAATGTGGTGTTGGAGTTGTGCTGGGGTTTAGTGTGGTGTTGGAGTTGTGCTGGGGTTGAATGTGGTGTTGGAGTTGTGTTGGGGTTTACTGTGGTGTTGGAGTTGTGCTGGGGTTGAATGTGGTGTTGGAGTTGTGCTGGGGTTTACTGTGGTGTTGGAGTTGTGCTGGGGTTTAATGTGGTGTTGGAGTTGTGCTGGGGTTTAATGTGGTGTTGGAGTTGTGCTGGGGTTTAGTGTGGTGTTGGAGTTGTGCTGGGGTTTAGTGTGGTGTTGGAGTTGTGCTGGGGTTTAATGTGGTGTTGGAGTTGTGCTGGGGTTTAGTGTGGTGTTGGAGTTGTGCTGGGGTTTAATGTGGTGTTGGAGTTGTGCTGGGGTTTAGTGTGGTGTTGGAGTTGTGCTGGGGTTTAATGTGGTGTTGGAGTTGTGCTGGGGTTTAATGTGGTGTTGGAGTTGTGCTGGGGTTTAATGTGGTGTTGGAGTTGTGCTGGGGTTTAATGTGGTGTTGGAGTTGTGCTGGGGTTTAATGTGCTGTTGGAGTTGTGCTGGGGTTTAATGTGCTGTTGGAGTTGTGCTGGGGTTTAATGTGGTGTTGGAGTTGTGCTGGGGTTTAATGTGCTGTTGGAGTTGTGCTGGGGTTTAATGTGGTGTTGGAGTTGTGCTGGGGTTTAATGTGCTGTTGGAGTTGTGCTGGGGTTTAATGTGGTGGTGGAGTTGTGCTGGGGTTTAATGTGGTGTTGGAGTTGTGCTGGGGTTTAATGTGGTGTTGGAGTTGTGCTGGGGTTTAATGTGGTGTTGGAGTTGTGCTGGGGTTTGATGTGGTGTTGGAGTTGTGCTGGGGTTTAATGTGCTGTTGGAGTTGTGCTGGGGTTTGATGTGGTGTTGGAGTTGTGCTGGGGTTTAATGTGGTGTTGGAGTTGTGCTGGGGTTTAATGTGGTGTTGGAGTTGTGCTGGGGTTTAATGTGGTGGTGGAGTTGTGCTGGGGTTTAATGTGCTGTTGGAGTTGTGCTGGGGTTTAATGTGGTGTTGGAGTTGTGCTGGGGTTTAATGTGGTGTTTGATTGACAGTCAGGTGTGTTAACCTGAGAGGCTGTGAAACTGCATAAAAAGCTCCATGCTTATGTTTCCTCACGTGAGAGAACTTGGGAAAGTTGCATTTAAGATATATGTTATATATATACGGGTCATAATAATGGTCAAAAACATCATGTGTGATTATTGATAATGGGGTTAAACATTTACATTTACACATTTTACCCTTATCAAATAATTACAACTCCTGCGATTCGGATGTCGATAATATTTCCATTGTTCAGCTCTCCTCCCAAAGCAAACGGCTTCCAAGCTATAGATACTGATCTTACAGATAATGTAACATAATGTCATGTAAAGGCAGATACAACCCTGTGTGTGTGTGTGTGTGTGTGTGTGTGTGTGTGTGTGTGTGTATGTGTGTGTGTGTGTGTGTGTGTGTGTGTGTGTGTGTGTGTGTGTGTGTACAGTGTGAGCACCAAAGGCTCTTCAACCACACCTCCACCACACACACCTGTCCTCATCCTGGTGGCCAGGAGGTGAACTGCACCGAGGTGGACTCACCGCCCCCTAGTGGCTCCTCATGCAATAACAGAGTCATAAAACATGGCTTTGATAAACGGCCTCATATCTTACTATTTAATCATTTATCACATATGTTCATCCAAAGCTGCTTCCAGTGAACACAGATACATGTGATGAAGGAGCAGGTAGGGGTTAGACAGTACAGATACATGTGATGAAGGAGCAGGTAGGGGTTAGACAGTACAGATACATGTGATGAAGGAGCAGGTAGGGGTTAGACAGTACAGATACATGTGATGAAGGAGCAGGTAGGGGTTAGACAGTACAGATACATGTGATGAAGGAGCAGGTAGTGGTTAGACAGTACAGATACATGTGATGAAGGAGCAGGTAGGGGTTAGACAGTACAGATACATGTGATGAAGGAGCAGGTAGGGGTTAGACAGTACAGATACATGTGATGAAGGAGCAGGTAGGGGTTAGACAGTACAGATACATGTGATTAAGGAGCAGGTAGGGGTTAGACAGTACAGATCCATGTGGTTGAGGAGCAGGTAGGGGTTAGACAGTACAGATCCATGTGGTTGAGGAGCAGGTAGGGGTTAGACAGTACAGATACATGTGATGAAGGAGCAGGTAGGGGTTAGACAGTACAGATACATGTGATGAAGGAGCAGGTAGGGGTTAGACAGTACAGATACATGTGGTGAAGGAGCAGGTAGGGGTTAGACAGTACAGATACATGTGATGAAGGAGCAGGTAGGGGTTAGACAGTACAGATACATGTGATGAAGGAGCAGGTAGGGGTTAGACAGTACAGATACATGTGATGAAGGAGCAGGTAGGGGTTAGACAGTACAGATACATGTGATGAAGGAGCAGGTAGGGGTTAGAACAAACGGGAAGGATCATCCAACACGACAACATTCAGTTGGACCCACTGTTTATTAGCATGATGCTTTATGAACAAATCCAACACAACAATAGTCCCTTACAGCACACAATCAACACAAGGAGTAAAATAATAGAAGTAGCAGACGTTACAAATCCTCAACAGGTGTGCACATATCTTTAATAACTGAACATGTTGTGCTGCCGTGTTCCCAACACAACACAAGGAATCAATATTCACTTTAAAGTCCTTCACCACATGAACACCATTAGCTTCTCCCATAGACCGCATTTATGAATATAATATTAATCTGCTTTAAATCAGGTTACACATTAGGCGGACAAAAACGTTGTCCAAAATATCAAACATATTGTAGTACTTTTTTTTTTTTAGATTCAACATCAATCAATATTTAAAATACATTTCAAATTAGAAATTCAATCTTTGAGAAAGCTGCTTAGTAAACCCTATGGAAGATCTTAAAGTCACTTCCTTTCATGGTGAAAAATATATCAATAGATTTGATAAAGACAAAGGTTATAGCTTGCTCATGAATATTCATTTCTCTGATAGGCTGAGACGCGACCTGCCACGCGGTAATCAATACAATAGAGAACCGATCATAAACAATAGGTAATCAATACAATAATGAACCGATCATAATCAATAGGTAATCAATACAAGATCGATTCTCTATTTCTACTTTGGATAGTTTTTTGTCTGGTTTACCAAATCTTTAAACCCATCATAGTAAACCATTGGTTTGTACTGACCTGTCTTTACTACAGTACTACATCACCATGGCAACTATAGGCTCAATGTCAATATGTCCCCTTTATTCATGTCACAAATATTACCTGATTGTGTGTATATATATATATATATATATATATATATATATATATATATATATATATATATATATATATATATATATATATATATATCTCATAACCTGATAATATATTATATATATATTACCTTAATTAATGGATGTGTTAGTTGTGCGCGCAACATAATTTGTGCTCGCGATGTTTGGCGGTGAGATGATGATCATAAACTACAACCCACACAGAGACACTGAGGAACCAGACAACAATAACCAGAACCCAGGGAGGAAGTCCTCCTGGGTGAATGTGGTCCAGAAGGTGTGGATGTGTGTCAGTGTGTCTGAGGACTCTCCTACACCTGGGGACACTCTGTAGAAGGACAGAGAGCCAGCAGGCCGGTCCAGATACACTCCTACTCTGGTGGAGACAGGGGGGGGGAGACGGACGACTGTTTCACTACCATTGTAACAGGCAGAGTAACCATCATCAGTACAATAAAGACTCCAGGACTTGTTGTTCCCTCCAAGCACGCTGTCAGCACCCCTTCCTCTCCTTGTGATTCCTCTGTATATCACTCCTATAGCAACACCTCCTCTCCTCTCCACCTCCCAGTAACAGCGGCCAGTCAGACCCTCTCTACACAACACCTGGGACCAGGAGTCAAATCTCTCTGGGTGGTCAGGATAAGACTGATCCTCTTCAACCTTCATCACCTCCCTGTGGTCCTCAGACAGAGAGAGACGTCTGTGGGCTGTGTTTGGGTCCAGTGTGAGTCCACACGCATCTGACGGGAGAACAAGACATGATTAGGGGCTGAAGGTCCATTCCCGGTTTTCCGGTCCGGTCCGGTGCACCGGCCTAAACCGGTCTGATGTGATGCAAACCGACTGAACCGGCATTTGTCACAAAGAGACCGATCCAAAAGTCTCCCAGATCCAACTTGTATTGTGTTAGTAATCAGCAGGATGAGCAGGTGATGAACATGATGTGATGTTTAGTGGATGGTGATAGGAAATAAAAACCCCATGTGTCACTGAGTGGTTGATAGTTGATCACTATCCTCTCTCCTCCTTTTCTAGTGGGGACTTAAGACTCAAGTGGACACCTAGTGGTCTCATCCGGTATACCGGTCCGGTCCGGTGGCTTCACATCCAACCGCTTGGACTATTTATACACCGATCATCATCATCATCATCATCATCATCATCATCATCATCATAAATTAAGTCTTTGCATAAAGTCTAGTCTATAAATAGCTCCCTTCCTCTCTCCAATTAAAAGGTGTTCAGTTAGTAGCATTGGCATCTCCACTGTATCCAGGAAGTGTGGAGGCCATGCATCTCCTCACTTCTTTCTTGTGCAGATCCCTTAGTTGTGTTGCGTCCTTGCAGACATGTCCACTTCCCCCCTTAGTGTAATGCTAATGAACCTGGCCTTGGCCATGGCCAGGTCACTCCCCTCACCTTTTGTCTCCCTTGTTACTGCCCACGATGTGAAAGTGTCCCTCTAAGAGTCATGTCCACCCATTGTCTCTCTGAAGAGGTTTGGTTAATGCTCCCATGTGTCTTCCCATGATCAGGACTTTAATCAAATACTTTGTTGACAAGAAGTGTCCTAAAAGAAATGATTCTTCATCAAATGAAATGATTCGTCATCAAAATAAATGACTCATCAGTGAACTTTCCATCTAAATAGTGAGTGTGTGTTGTGATGAATCAAACTAAACAGACACTTACACTTCTGTACACCTGGTCTCAGCCTCCCCACTCCACCATGCTCCACACTGGGGGGGAAACACAGTGAGAGCAGCATGTTGGCTTTAAACATGGAAACATTCACCTTCATCATCTGCTGGATCATCACTTTCTACACAACATGAGTTACAGTTACACTTAGGAGACATTGTCTCACTGAGTGGTGAGCTGTCCTCTCCATACCTGAGAGTGTCCAGTCTCCAGCGTGGATCCTCCAGTCCAGCAGAGAGCAGCGTAACTCCTGAGTCTCCTGCAGGGTGATTGTAGCTCAGGTCCAGCTCTCTCAGATGGGAGGGGTTGGAGCTCAGAGCTGAGGCCAGAGAAGCACAGCCTTCCTGTGTGACCATGCAGCCAGACAACCTACACACACACACACACACACACACACACACACACACACACACACACACACACACACACACACACAGTTATTCTTATAAAACAAATCTATATTTAGGTGTGTGATTTCTAACTTTATTGGATGTAAATCTGTTAAATGTCTTCTGATGAGGAGCCGTGTGGGTTAACTGTTTGCACATTGAGTCCCACTGACCTGAGAGTCTCCAGTGTACAGTGTGGACTCCCCAGTCCAGCAGAGAGCAGCTTCACTCCTGAATCCTGCAGATCATTGGTACTCAGGTCCAGCTCTCTCAGACTAGAGGAGTTGGAGCTGAGAACTGAGGCCAGAGCTTCACAGCATCTCTCTGACAGATCACAGCCAGTCAGCCTTTCATAATCAAAAGATACAAATATCAATTATTATAGGTTTCGCAGAAATTACAGTGTGGGGGGGCGTGGTGCATCAGCCGCAAGGGGGAGCTGTGGAGAGGGCTCGTGAGAGCCGCGCCAGGTGAGAGTGATTGGCACACCTGAGTTCCATTGGGCTAATCACTCTCTCCCTTTATAAACACAGTAGCGTGCTGGACCCGGGGGAGCGGAGACCCGAGCACACGGGTCGGCGACCGGAGCCAGAGCTGGGCCCGCGGCGACGACAGTGTGCGACACAATTGTATATGCAATTAAAACCTATTCTCAAGGAGACCGACTGTGTGATTCCCTACCTTCCGAACCCCGTGGCATCTACCTTGCCACACTGGCACCTGAACAGGGACAGGTAGGATGGATCCACAGCAGCCTATGAACACGCTGGCCCAGATGCTGGCGGAGGTGGCGGCGATGAACCGGGACCAGGCGGTCCTGAGCCGTCAGCAGCTGGCGGCCCTCCAGGGCCAGGCGGAGAGGCAGACCCAGCTGCTGGAGACAATGGTGAGGCGGGCAGCGGCACCGGCCCCCTCGTTCACCGGCATGACGGTGCAGAAGATGGCGGCCCACGATGACCCGCAGTCATTCCTCGACATGTTTGAGGCCACGGCGGCAGCATGCGGCTGGCCGGTGGAGGAGTGGGCCGTGCGGCTGCTTCCCCTGCTGTCAGGGGATGCACAGACGGCGGCGCTGGGGCTGCCCGCCGTCTCCCGAGGACAGTACGGGGAGGTGAAGAGGGCGGTACTCGACAGGCTGGGGCTGTCAGCCGAGGACCACCGACGCCGGTTCCGGGGGGGCAAGCTGGGGCCCGCCGAGCGGCCGTTCATCTTCGCCCAGCAATTGAAGGACGCGGCGACCAGGTGGCTGCAACCAGGGGGGTCCGCCGGCGAGGGGAGGATAGTGGAGAAGATCGTCCTGGAGCAGTTCGTGGAGGGGCTCCCAGCCGCCACCTCGGACTGGGTGATGTGCCACCGCCCGGCGGACCTAGCCGGGGCCATCACCCTGGCGGAGGACCATCTGGCCGTCCTCTCCGTCCCTCCGGGAGGGCCCACGGCGGCACCCCGCAGAGGTCCCACGTCGGGGCCCCCGCACTGGACACCCACTCGACCATCCCCCAGACCCCGCTCATTCTATAACAATAATCGGCCCTCCCCTCTCCCCCGCACTAATCCCCCGTCTCTTTCTTTCCCTCCCCAGGGTTCAGCCGCTACAGGCGCGGCTTTTGACCCACAGAGGGCTCCTCAGGCGGCAGGGCAGGAGTGCTGGAGGTGTGGGCAGCTCGGACACTTCCGAGGGGAGTGCCCCCTCATGGAGGTGGGCCAGGTGATCCGGGTTGTCGGCCCTCCAGCACCCTCCCCCGGTCCAGGGGGGACGTACAGCGTTCCGGTAAGGATTCAGGGGGGTACACATCAGGCGATGGTGGACTCAGGCTGCATGCAGTCCATAGTTCATCAGAACCTGATTCGACCCGGGGCTTTGATAGAGGCGGGAGGTGTGGATATTAGGTGTGTGCATGGGGATATTCACACATACCCTGTAGTACTGGTGGAAATTCAGTTTAAGGGGGAAAAGCATAGTGTAAAGGCAGCGGTTAGCTCCCGCCTGACGCATCCCCTGATTCTGGGTACTGATTGGCCAGGGTTTGATAGGTTAGTGGGACAGTGTGCGGGGGTGCGTTCACGGCCGACAGGGACAGGGGATACGTGCGCTGTGCTCAGCGGTGACGCGAGGTCGTCCGACGCTGCAGACGGGGAGGGGGAGCCGGCGGAGCCTTCACAGGAGGCTCCGCGGGTTCCCGTGTTCGACTCCATGGAAGATTTTCCACTCGAGCAGTCTCGTGACGATACTCTACGCTTTGCCTTTGACCAAGTGATAAGAATTGATGGTCACATGGTGCGCCCTGACGCAGCGTTAACGTATCCACATTTTTCATTGCGTAGGGACAGACTATACAGAGTGAGTCGTGACACTCAGACAGAGGAAATAACTACACAGTTGGTGGTACCAAAGAGCCGCCGGGAAATAGTGTTCCAGGCGGCTCATTATAACCCAATGGCTGGACATATGGGGTGTGAGAAGACACTGAACCGGGTAATGGCCCGATTCTATTGGCCAGGCATTTGGGCAGACGTGCGCCGCTGGTGCGCGTCTTGTCCCGAATGCCAGCTGGTTAACCAGCCGGCCATCCCGAGAGCGCCGCTGCGGCCATTACCTCTAATGGCGGTGCCGTTCGAGCGCATCGGGATGGACCTCATCGGGCCATTTTACCGGAGCGCACGTGGATATCGCTTTGTGTTAGTTCTCGTGGATTACGCAACGCGATATCCGGAGGCAGTACCGCTGTGCACCATCTCTGCAAAGAGTGTGGCGCAGGCACTGTTTCAAGTTATCTCCCGAGTCGGGATCCCGAAAGAGATCCTGACTGATCAAGGCACACAATTTATGTCACGGACACTGGGAGAACTATACGGATTATTGGGCATCAAGTCAATTCGAACCAGTGTATATCACCCCCAAACGGACAGCCTCGTGGAGCGCCTGAATAAGACTTTGAAGTCCATGATCCGTAAGTTTGTGCACGAGGATAGTCGTAATTGGGATAGGTGGATAGACCCTCTGTTGTTTGCAGTGCGCGAGGTACCCCAGGCCTCCACGGGATTTTCTCCCTTTGAACTACTGTTTGGTAGGACACCACGTGGGGTTTTGGACCTGGTTAAGGAAAGCTGGGAGGAGGGTCCGAGCCCGAGTAAGAACGAGGTGCAATACGTCCTGGACCTGAGAGCAAAACTCCACACACTAGGACAGTTATCACGTGAGAATTTGCTACAGGCCCAGGAACGGCAGCAGCGGCTGTACAATAGAGGAGCTAGGCTAAGACAATTTTCACAGGGAGATAAAGTGCTTGTATTGCTCCCTTCGGCTACCTCCAAATTACTCGCCAAGTGGCAAGGACCCTTTGTGGTCACACGGCGAGTGGGTGACGTTGACTATGAGATTGTGCGTTCGGACAGGGGAGGGGCGACACAAATTTATCACCTCAACCTCCTTAAAGCGTGGAGAGAGGCGGAGCCTGTTTCTCTGGTGACGGCAATTGCAGAAAGAGATGAGTTGGGGCCGGAGGTACCAAAATCGACCAATCCTGCCTCGCTCCTTTGTGGGGAACAGCTCTCACCGTCCCAGAGAGCAGACATAGACAGGTTGCAGCAACGTTATGCGGATGTATTCTCCCCCCGGCCGGGACGCACAAGCCTTATTCAACACCGGGTTGAGACCCACCCGGGTGTGACGGTGCGTTCACGGCCCTATCGGTTACCTGAGCACAAGAGAAAAGTGGTTCAGGCAGAATTGAAAGCTATGGTGGAGATGGGGGTAATAGAAGAGTCCAACAGTGCCTGGTGTAGCCCCATCGTTCTTGTGGGCAAGAAGGATGGGTCTATCCGGTTCTGTGTGGACTATCGCAAGGTGAATGAGGTTTCACGGTTTGATGCCTATCCTATGCCCCGGGTGGACGAACTCCTGGATCGCCTGGGCACGGCTCGTTTTTTTACGACGCTGGATTTAACCAAAGGCTACTGGCAGATTCCCTTATCTCCAGAGTCTAAGGAGAAAACGGCCTTCTCCACTCCGTACGGTTTGTACCAATTTGTCACACTTCCGTTTGGATTGTTCGGGGCCCCAGCCACATTTCAACGCCTCATGGACAGAGTGCTGCGTCCACATGCTGCATATGCTGCCGCCTATCTGGATGATGTAATCATCCATAGTGGCACCTGGGCGGAGCATGTGCAGCAGGTGGCTGCGGTGCTCGAGTCACTGAGGCAGGCGGGGCTCACGGCCAATCCAAAGAAGTGTGCAGTTGGACGGAGGGAGGTACGGTATCTGGGGTACCACTTGGGCGGCGGGCAGGTGCGTCCGCAGGTAGATAAGACGGCAGCGATTGCAGCCTGCCCAAGGCCCAAGACAAAAAAAGAGGTGCGGCGGTTTCTGGGGCTGGCCGGCTATTACCGGCGGTTTATTCCAGACTTCGCGGAGCTGACCAGCCCCTTGACCGACCTCACCCGAAAGGGTGCCTCAGATCCGGTCCAGTGGACGGAGCAGTGCCAGGAGTCGCTTGAGAGGGTAAAGCAGGCCCTCTGTGGGGAGCCCCTCCTCCACACACCTAACTTCTCTCTCCCTTTTGTCGTGCAGGCGGATGCATCGGGCAGGGGGCTGGGGGCCGTCCTGTCCCAGCAGGTACGGGGCGTCGACCGGCCGGTGTTGTACATCAGCCGGAAGCTGTCAGAACGGGAGGCCAGGTACAGCACCGTGGAGAGGGAGTGCCTGGCCATCCGGTGGGCGGTCGATGCCCTGCGGTATTACCTGCTGGGGCGCCCATTCACCCTCTGCTCGGACCACGCTCCCCTCCAGTGGCTCCACCGCATGAAGGACGTTAACAACCGGATCACCCGGTGGTATCTGGCACTGCAGCCATTTAACTTCCGGGTGATCCATAGGCCGGGGGCGCAGATGGCTGTGGCCGACTTCCTGTCCCGTTCCCATGGGGATGGGGGGGGGAGTGGGTTAGGCCGGATGGGTCCCCGGCCTAAATCAGGCGGTGGAGGTATGTGGGGGGGCGTGGTGCATCAGCCGCAAGGGGGAGCTGTGGAGAGGGCTCGTGAGAGCCGCGCCAGGTGAGAGTGATTGGCACACCTGGGTTCCATTGGGCTAATCACTCTCTCCCTTTAGAGTGACTCTCCCGGGTCCACAGTAGCGTGCTGGACCCGGGAGAGTGGAGACCCGAGCACACGGGTCGGCGACCGGAGCCAGAGCTGGGCCCGCGGCGATGACAGTGTGCGAGACAATTGTATATGCAATTAAAACCTATTATAACGGAGACTGACTGTGTGATTCCCTACCTTCGGAACCCCGTGGCATCTACCTTGCCACAACCTGATAATATATTACCTTCATTAACGGATGTGTTAGTTGTGCGCGCGACATAATTTTTGCTCGCGATGTTTGGCGGTGAGATGATGATCATAAACTACAACCCACACAGAGACACTGAGGAACCAGCCCATAACCCAAACCCAGGGAGGAGGTCCTCCTGGGTGAATGTGGTCCAGAAGGTGTGGATGTGTGTCAGTGTGTGTGAGGACACTCCTACACCTGGGGACACTCTGTAGAAGGACAGAGAGCCAGCAGGCCGGTCCACATACACTCCTACTCTGGTGGAGTCAGAGGGGGGGAGAGGGATGGCTGTACATCTACTGTTGTACCAGGCAGTGTAACGACCATCAGAACACTGAAGTCTCCAGGACTTGTTGTTGAATCCAAGCCTGCTGGCATCACCCTTTCCTCTCCTTCTGATTCCTCTGTATGTCACTCCTATATCAACACGTCCTCTCCTCTCCACCTCCCAGTAACAGCGGCCAGTCAGACCCTCTCTACACAACACCTGGTACCAGTGGTCAAATCTCTCTGGGTGGTCAGGATAAGACTGCTCCTGTTTAACCAGCGTCACCTTCCTGTGGTCCTCAGACAGAGAGAGATGTCTCCAGGCTGTGTTTGGGTCCAGTGTGAGTCCACAGGCATCTGACGGGAGAACAAGACATGATTAGGGGCTGAAGGTCGGGTCCATTCCCGGTTTTCCGGTCCGGTCCGGTGCACCGGCCTAAACCGGTTTGATGTGATGCAAACCGACTGAACCGGCATTTGTCACAAAGAGACCGATCCAAAAGTCTCCCAGATCCAACTTGTATTGTGTTAGTAATCAGCAGGATGAGCAGGTGATGAACATGATGTGATGTTTAGTGGATGGTGATAGGAAATAAAAACCCCATGTGTCACTGAGTGGTTGATAGTTGATCACTATCCTCTCTCCTCCTTCTCTAGTGGACCACAGGGTCCAGGACTTAAGACCCAAGTGGACACCTAGTGGTCTCATCCGGTACACCGGTCCAGTGGCTTCATATCCAACCGCTTGGACTGTTTATACACCGCCATCATCATCATCATCATCATCATCATCATCATTATCGTCGTCGTCGTCGTCGTCGTCGTCATCGTCATCATCGTCGTCGTCATCATTTACACAAACATAATAGAATGATAAAAATATATCCTATGATAGGTACTATAGTGGAATAGTGTGCTGTGACTTTTATAAGCAATAGTATTTATAGTTTTTAAGATAATTAAAGTTAAAGTTAGTTCAAATCCCGTGTGTGTGTGAGTGGCTGTCTTTGTCAAAACATTGAAACCTAGAAAAATATATAAACTGCATCTACTCCCACAATATTTACTGCTTGTGAGCACGAGCAGCGCCGCGGCGGCAGCGCGACGCCAGCGTCCAGAGCGACGCGGAGAGTTGAAATTAGTTTAACTTTATGCACATGAGCGGCGTAGGCGCAAAGCAGCAACCCGCTACACTTCACGCCACTGTCCTATTTCACAGCGTCGCCGCGCATCAAGTGCTGCCGAAAAGGCGCTTTTTTCTTTTCTTTAGTTTTCCTTCTGCTCTGGAGACGACTATATTCCTATGGGTGCTACGGGCGGCACTTGTGTCATAGACGCGCCGCGGCGGCAGTGTGTTTTGCACTTTATAATGCTTTATCTCCATTTATGTTATTTTGATTACTAAATAATAAACAGGGGAAACGTGTAAATTGTTATTTGAACATGCTTGTCACGCCGGCCTGCCGAATAGCTCTACTACAAACTTGATATTGCAATGGGCGGAACCGAACTTGATGTCTGCAGTGCTGCTTGAAGCCCCGCCCCCCTGGCGACGGCAGCCAGCGGCCACAGCGCCCCCTGCTGCTCATGTCGCTTCTGCGGTGTGCCCCATCAGTGAAGTGTGTTCACTGCATTATCCTATTATTTTTAGCGAGGACTCATAAATAACTACATATAACTAATGTTGGGGAAATCTGTTTATGTTTTGTTACGTGTTTCTGGAATTTATTTTTTAAATATATATATCGGCCGATATATCGGAATATCGGATTTTTAAATCATCAAATATTTGTATCGGTATCGGCCTTAAAAATCCCATATCGGTCGGGCTCTAATACATATAAATACATATATGTACCTAAACTTATGTATTCATCATAAACATACCTCAAATACTCACATCCATACAAACATACAGAAATATATGTCCACATAAGTACACATACGTATATACGCACACAAAAGCGTATAATGGCAGTGCAAGAACAATTTCTTCAGGAATTTAAGGTTTTCTCATTATCATTATTATAATTATGATTATTATTATTATCATCGAAAACAGCATCACCCCTAATAGAAATAATAGTATTCTAGTTCAAATCTAATATGAAATTCATGTATCATTAATCACGTTATTATAATTATAATGTTATGTCTGATCAGTGTTGTAGTCGAGTCACTATGCCTCGAGTCCGAGTCCAGGCTCGAGTCTCCAGTGTCCGAGTCCGAGTCAAGTCCAAGTCATAAAAAAAATATCAGAGTCGAGTCCGAGTCGAGTCCCTATTGATCCACATCGAGTCCGAGTCGAGTCCGAGTCGAGTCCCTATTGATCCACATCGAGTCCGAGTCAGCACTAAAGTAAGCATACATGTTGTTACACTTAAAAACAACATAACTGTTGTGGCGCAGCTCATAGGCGTCCTAATGGCGGCAGCTCTGAACGTTCATATGTATTTACTGTTTTTAACTCTCTAGTGCTCATAACTACTGTCCTGTCCTCTTAATAATAACTCAGAAATGCAACTCTAATGCGCTTTATTTGCACATACATAACCATGTCTTCTATCATGAACAGCTTAAGCTATTCATGCTATTCAAGCTATTCATAACATGGTTATGAGCCACGGCGGTCGGTCCACCTCCGTAGCGGATCCAACGCGGCGTGCAAGTGGACCCGGTCCGTTTCGCGGATCCGTTCCGAAAGCCGCGATACTCCGCGGCGGATCCGTCGCGGAGTCCTTTTGCTGTGTGGGTTATTTACGTAGTTACGTAATTACATTACGTTAGTTATGTTATTAACTTAGTTACGTGTGATGTATGACATGAAGCAGTAACATTCCCTTGCACTAATCATATACCAAATTATAGAATAATGGCATATTAAAATTATAGCCTAATGACAGAAAAAAAAGTCGAGTCCTCGTCTTAATTCTCGAGTCCCTAATGCACGAGTCCGAGTCAAGTTCGAGTCATTCAGTGCTCGAGTCCAAGTCAAGTCACGAGTCTCTAAATTTAGCTGACGAGTCGGACTCGAGTCCGAGTCCCGGACTATATCAGACTGTGTCTGATATAATAACATTAAATCGTAACAATAATAATAGCAACAATAATATTATTTTATCATGTTCTGAATATAAAATACACATATAATTACTATGATTAATAATGTTAGTAATAGCATAATTATGTTCTTGTCAAATATACTACTACTACTACTACTACAAATAATAATAATAATAATAATAATAATAATAATAATAATAATAATACTCATATAATAACAAACAATGTTAATTATTTCCAAAATATTATTTATAATAGTAAATAGGCTTTATAATAAGGTTGATGATAATAGTAACAATAACAATCATTTTTTTAATAGAATACACATTAATAACTATTATTAATATTGTTAGTATCATGATTATTATGATACGATTAAGTCTTATAATAATAATAATAATAATACTAATACTAATAATAATAATAATAATAATAATATTAATAACAATACTACTAATAATCCTCATTGTAACAATATTACCTATTGGATTGAGTTATTTGAATGCCCCCTAGTGGAGGTGAGAGTGAGTGCAGGTCAGCTGCAGCACTGGGGAAGAACCACCGCCAGCAGGATTGAGATATTCAACCGTCTCCATGCGGTGTCTTGCTAGTATCTGATATCTAGAAGCACTCACAGTAAAGGGCCCTTTGATTTAATTTCCATTCCAGTATGGAAAATGTCTGTTTGTTTCATTTGAGTGGAGAGCAGGTTTTCAATTCAGTCCTAACACACACACATCTCCTCATCTCCATCATCTCCGCCTCTATGTTGAAACCACCAAACTGTGAGTGACTTGATGCGCTGCGTTGGAGCTCGCCCTCTACTGGCTCAGAAAACACTTTAAGACCACTACACCGTTTATACACGGACCATTCACTGGGATGCTCACAATATTATTAGAAGATACATGAGGTCTTCATGAGCGGACGTCACCTACTGCTGTGTGGATGGATGTGGTGGAATATATGAACTATACACCACAAAAAATATATGAGCTTCTATAATATATACTTAATTAAAGTCTTTGCATAAAGTCTAGTCTATAAATATCTCCCTTCCTCTCTCCAACTAAAAGGTGTTCAGTTAGTAGCATTGGCATCTCCACTGTAGCCAGGAAGTGTGGAGGCCATGCATCTCCTCACTTCTTTCTTGTGCAGATCCCTTAGTTGTGTTGCGTCCTTGCAGACATGTCCACTTCCCCCCTTAGTGTAATGCTAATGAACCTGGCCTTGGCCATGGCCAGGTCACTCCCCTCACCTTGTCTCCCTTGTTACTGCCCACGATGTGAAAGTGTCCCTCTCAGAGTCATGTCCACCCATTGTCTCTCTGAAGAGGTTTGGTTAAGGACTTTAATCAAATACTTTGTTGACAAGAAGTGTCCTAAAAGAAATGATTCTTCATCAAATGAAATGATTCGTCATCAAAATAAATGATTCGTCATCAAAATAAATAAATAAAATAAATACAGACACTTACACTTCTTTAGAGCTGGTTTCAGCCTCCCCACTCCACCATGCTCCACACTGGGGGGGAACACAGTGAGAGCAGCATGTTGGCTTTAAACATGGAAACATTCACCTTCATCATCTGCTGGATTATCACTTTCTACACAACATGAGTTACAGTTACACTTCATCTAGCAGGCGGTTGAATCCTTGGAGGAGACATTGTCTCACTGAGTGGTGAGCTGTCCTCTCCATACCTGAGAGTCTCCAGTCCAGCAGAGAGCAGCGTAACTCCTGAGTCTCCTGCAGGGTGATTGTAGCTCAGGTCCAGCTCTCTCAGGTGGGAGGGGTTGGAGCTCAGAGCTGAGGCCAGAGAAGCACAGCCTTCCTGTGTGACCATGCAGCCAGACAACCTACACACACACACAAATCTATATTTAGGCGTGTGATTTCTAACTTTATTGGATGTAAATCTGTTAGATGTCTTCTGATAAGGAGCCTTGTGGGTTAACTGTGTCACAGTCTGCTTATGTTTGCACAAGGGGAGTTTTTTGGTGTGTGTGTTTTTTCCCCTGTGTTGTGTGTTGCCCCTGGTGGGCCTTTTCTTCCTCACAGGTTTTGGTTGTGGGCAGGTGCGGGGCGTGGCTTTGGAACTCGCAATCATGGGACACACCTGTTCCCAATTGGGATCCCTTTATAAGGCTGGGGCAAACGTCCCTCCAGCGCCAGAGTATTCCGTCACACACGGTACTAGTGTCTTGCCCTAAGCATGGCTAATCGCATTCTGTGTTGGCTCCTCTTTGTGTTTTTCCCGTTGGATTCTCACCCTGTACTACCCTCTTCCCCAGACCTCGATCTCTCACCTGGGAGCGGTGCTCGTCCTCGGAGTCTCCAGCAATCCACCTACCTTGCCTACCTGTTCCTGCTTCAACCTTCATCGCGTTTTGTTTTGCTATTGTGGTTTCACAATAAAACCGTGTTCTACCAACCCACCCTTTGTCTTCCGCGTCTGGGATCCAGAAACCATTTGGCATAACCATAACAAATTGTTTGCACATTGAGTCCCACTGACCTGAGAGTCTCCAGTGTACAGTGTGGACTCCCCAGTCCAGCAGAGAGCAGCTTCACTCCTGAATCCTGCAGATCATTGGTACTCAGGTCCAGCTCTCTCAGACTAGAGGAGTTGGAGCTGAGAACTGAGGCCAGAGCTTCACAGCATCTCTTTGACAGATCACAGCCATTCAGCCTTTCATAATCAAAAGATACAAACATTAATTATTTTAATTAATATAGGTTTCATGGAAATCACAGAAATATGTTTTATACATCATGCAAAACTGGAAATATTGTAGCTACTAATCACTTAAAAAACAAAGATTATAATACAATATTGAAGAAAACTCTTCATAAAAATGTTTATATAACATGACTCAATACTGAAGCATTACATTTAAATATTACATTTATCACATTGAGTCCAACTGACCTGAGAGTCTCCAGTGTACAGTGTGGACTCCCCAGTCCAGCAGAGAGCAGCTTCACTCCTGAATCCTTCAGATCATTGGTACTCAGGTCCAGCTCTCTCAGACTAGAGGAGTTGGAGCTGAGAACTGAGGCCAGAGCTTTACAGCCTCTCTCTGACAGATTACAGCCATTCAGCCTTTAATGAACAATAGATACAAACATGTTAGATTCCTAGACTTTTCAAATTTTCAACATATACAGTACATTTGTATAAAGCAAAGCTAAATAATTAACATACATTCTCACTTCTTCATTCATTTAAATCAACTCCTACATGTAGACCCTGTAATGTCCAGTAAACTGTTATTTAATGTAATCTTATTGAACACACCATGTCATGGATTTGACTTTCAAATACAAAACAGATGATAGTTAATTATTGTTATTAGTGCACCTACAGAGATGTTTTGGAGGCTTTGACCACTGGCAGCAGCCTCAGAAGAACCTCCTCTGAAGCAGAGTATTTCTTCAGGTCAAACACGTCCAGCTCCTCTTCTGATGTCAGTAAGATGAAGACCAGAGCTGACCACTGACCAGGGGAGTGAGATGCTGTGGAGAGACTTCCTGATGTCAGGTACTGTTGGATCTCCTCCACTAGAGAACGGTCGTTCAGCTCATTCAGACAGTGGAACAGATTGATGCTTCTCTCTGGAGAGAGATCTCCACTTATCTTCTCCTTGATGTAAGAAACTGTTTCCTGATTGGTCAGTGAGCTACTTCCTGTCTGTCCCAGCAGGCCTTGTAGGAGAATCTGATTGGTCTCCAGAGAGAGGCCCAGGAGGAAGCGGAGGAACAAGTCCAGGTGTCCGTTCTCACTCTGTAAGGCCTTGTCCACAGCACTCTGGTAGAGGTTGGGTTTCATTCCAAAAAGAGAAGACCACATGGACCATGGTTGTTCTTCTGACAGCAGATTGACACCTGTGTTGATGAAGGACAGAAGGACATAAAGGGCAGCCAGAAACTCCTGGATGCTCAGATGGACAAAGCAGAAGACCTTGACCTGGTACAGCCCACACTCCTCTTTAAAGATCTGGGTGAACACTCCTGAGTACACTGAGGCGGCTCTGATATCGATGCCACACTCTGCCAGGTCTGCCTGGTAGAAGACCAGGTTGCCTTTCTCCAGCTGGTTAAAAGCCAGTTTTCCCAGAGAAACAATGATCTCCCTGCTCTCTGAACTCCAGTGTGGATCTGTTTCAGCTCTCCCATGATACTTCCTGTTCCCCTGTATGGACTGAACCCTCAGGAAGTGGATGTACATCTGAGTCATGGTCTTGGGGATCTCTTCTTCTCTCTGGGATGTTGTGAAGAAGTCCTCCATAACTGTAGCAGTGATCCAACAGAAGACTGGGATGTGACACATGATGTGGAGGCTTCGTGATTTCTTGACGTGGGAGATGATTTTGCTGGCCAGCGTCTCCTCTCTGAATTTCTTCTTGAAGTACTCCTCCTTCTGTGGGTCGGTGAACCCTCTCACCTCTGTCACCATGCCAACACACTCAGCAGGGATCTGATTGGCTGCCGCAGGGCGTGTGGTTATCCAGATGCGAGCGGAGGGAAGCAGGTCGCCACTGATGAGGTTTGTCAGCAGCACGTCCACCGAGGTCGACTTTGTGACATCAGTCCAGATCTGGTTGTTCTGGAAGTCCAGAGGAAGTCGACACTCATCCAGACCATCCAAGATGAAGACAACTTGGAACCGGTCGTATCTGCAGATTCCTGCTTCTTTGGTCTCAATAAAGAAGTGATGAAGAAGTCCCACCAAGCTGAACTCTTTCCCTTTCAGTAAATTCAGCTCTCTGAAAGTGAAGGGAAATGTGAAGTGTATGTCCTGGTTGGCTTTGCCTTCAGCCCAGTCCAGAGTGAACTTGTGTGTTAAGATGGTTTTACCAATGCCGGCCACTCCAGTTGTCATTATTGTTCTGATTGGTTGATCTTGTCCAGGTAAGGGTTTAAAGATGTCTTCACATTTGATTGGTGTTTCCTCCTTGGCTGGTTTCCTGGAAGCTGTTTCAATCAGTCTGACCTCATGTTCCTTGTTGACGTCTCCACTGTGTCTCTCTGTCATGAAGATCTCTGTGTAGATCTCATTCAGATCTCTTGCTTGTCCTGCTTTAGGGACTCCTTCAAACACACGCTGGGTCGTCTCCTTCAGATGAGACTTGAGTTTATGTTGGCACTTGACAGCAAAATGTTCTGAATGAAGAAACAACAGAAGTCATCAGTCAGGATGTTAACGTGAGCGGCTCCAACTCGTTGCTTTACTGTTGGCTGAACGAGTAATCAATCAAAAAATGATCAGTGTTTTAGCAACACCACCATCAGATCCAAAGGTGTGTACAGTTTTTAATCTAAAGTTTGATAGAAACATATCCCCCATTATGTCATTTAGTCTGTGCTTTATATTTAAGCTGTGAAAATATGAGTCTATTTCTGTTTTGTTTTTTCAACATAAGAGTTTTGCTGATTTGTTTCAAAAAAACTTTGTCTCTTACTGCCCTGCAGAAAGTCGGCCAGCTCCTCCTGCTTCAACTGCTTCAGGCAGAGCACTGTGATGTCTCTAACTCCCTCTATGGCGCGCCTCCTCTGCTCCTCTTCCTCACCATCCACCTCCTCCTCCTCATCCTCCCTCTGACTCTCTGAGCATTGTGGGTAATCTGGGAAGTGAGCCCTCCAGAGCTTCTTCAGCTCCTTGTCTAGAAAAGTGCGTGCGTCCTCCTCAGCCCTCTGGAGCAGAACAAACATCAATGAGAACTTGACTCTGAACTCATGGAGGACATCGGAAGCATCTGTCCTAGATTCACGTCCCGCTGGTCTACAGAGGGAAGCCTGGAGACCATCAGCACCACAAGAGGTGCTTTCTAATGTTCATGTAGAGCTGGAGTCAAATGTCTTGTTGGACCTTTACACACCTGGATCAGCTCTGTTGGATACTGCTGTACAGACTGAGCACTGGGAACCTTTGACCTCTCCTGGTGTTGTCTGTGGAGAACACACACACACACACACACACACACACTTGTAAATACTGCTTAATGGGGAGTCTGAAGGTCCAGGGGTCCGTTTCACAAAGCAGGTTTAACAACCTCTGAGTTTAATCCTAAACGCTGAGTTGATCTCCACTGAGATAGAAAACTCTGGGATTTCGGTTCCACAACACCGGTTTTGAGTTAAGTTGATCAACTCAGAGGAGTTCCACCTAGGGTTGAGCGCGTGCACCACAACTATAAAAAGCCAGCATCAATGGAGCCCCGATTCGACGAGTCACCATGGCAACGGGGAAGTCACCAACCTCGATTGGAAATACTTAATATACCTACTACTAATGCGCTCATATGGCGAGTTTCAACACGTTTTTAGAAAGAAGTGCAGCGTAACTGCTGCGTAAGTTTAAATGGAGTCCTTTGCGATCACAATAATATTACAGAGGAAAACTGCTTGAATGGTAACTATTTATTTCATTTAGGTGCAATCCCGCGGGGGAGAAGCGCACTTGACAGCAGCTTAAGATTACATTATTCAAACAGATAAGACCTCGGCATGATCATTTTGATCATGTTTTACACTGTCAAGTAAATATTAAGTGGCTATTTGACTGTATACAGTTGCCTCTACATCTCCGACATTGTACAAAAAACATTTGCAAAGAAACGCAGTGCAACACACAATATCTGCTGGGATGTGAGAGACTACGGTTGGTAATGTTGCACATGTAAGGACGGATTAGGTTGCGTATGTAAATGATGGACTGTGACGTGAAACGGTACCGCTGAAAAAGATAATTGTCTGGAAATGATAATTGTCTGGAAAGGCTAGCCTACATCTATGGTCTGATAACCCTCTCCCGACGAATATTTAATTCTCTGCGCAGTAAATAATAATTATATAATAATAATTAATTGCATTTATATAGCGCTTTTCAAGACACCCAAAGCGCTTATATATATATATATATATATATATATATATATATATATTTAAGTAAGTGACTGTGCGTTCACACCAAAAGCGCACGAATCCTCCTTGTCCACTCCACCTAAGTCGCTTTTGTCGCTTTTGCCCCCCTTCAGAATGTTCGTTCTTGCTTTTTTTTTTATTTAAAGGGCCAGCGCACCACACGCGCTAAACACCACCACGCAACTACTGCTGTAGCACAGCCCATTTACCGACATCGTTGATCACGGAAAGTTACTTGATGGAAAGTTACTTGATGGAAAGTTACTTGATAAAGTCATTAAAAACAGAATTACTCCGATTGGCTGGAGAGTGTAGGTTAAAAAGTGTTTATTTACACCATATTTTACACAAGACGTTGACGCTATGAAGACGCTATGGCCACGTTGCTTGGCAACGCCTGCATACGGGAGATATTAAATAGTCTGCTGCTTGACTTGTAAAAATAAAAAAAAACTCACGATTTCAACATACATATTTTATTTCATTCTTTCGTAAGTGACCATGTCCATG
>JAOPHQ010005315.1:0-10000 GCA_030340625.1 Merluccius polli
TTTGGATATGGAGAAGCCGGCCTATTAATGCACTATGAGGCGTTAATAGCTATGAGATGAGACATATGTGAAACTGTTGGGGTGCATTGTTGAGCTTTAGCATTTTCTTGGAGTTTGATATTTGCCAGAAGAAAAAATAGAAATAGGCACAAAAAAATATATACATATATATATAATACATCAGGAGTTACAGGGGCTTGACAGAAATGGTGTTAAATATTGCATGTAAGTTATTGATAGGATGAAGCAATCTCTTTTAACTTAAACATTTTATTAACATGCAACAAAGCTTTTACATACCGATTTCAATCTTGGAGGGTGTGGGGGGGGGGGGGGGGAGGGGTAAATAAGTTTATACTGCCATGGTAATGAATATCATGTCGGAAAATAAATGTAGGCCTATGCAACAAAGAAACAAAATCAAAACTAACACTAAACCAATGCCCCCGTGGGGATGACCGGTCTGCATGCATTTCAAACTCATGCACAATGAAATAACCGTTTATCCCCATGTAAGGATGTTGGAGGAAGCTGGGGAATAGACACTTCAACGCTTTAACCTGACACTAACCATGTGGGATTTTACGATTTTACCGCATGCCCTTTATTTAGGCTGAAGATAATAGGTCTATATAGCCTATACTCTTACCCTTTGTATAGCCTACTATATACCGCCAGTTAGGCTATTAGTTATATAGGCTCAGATAATTAGGCCTATTCTGTAATTATATATATATATATATATATATATATATATATATATATATATATATATATATATATATATATATATATATATATAACAATACAAAGTCATTTTTACACAATTAAATTATAGGCCTAGGCCTTTAGGAATTTGTAAATCCAAATAAGTCCAAAAGTGGACATAATTTCTTAGACACAGCCTAATTAATTACAAATCAAATCAAGAAAGGCTAAATAACTACGGGAAATAAACGTGGCTGTGTTTTTCGTTTTCGGGTTTTTTTTTCAATACGGCTACAAACCATCATCCAAAAACAATTGATTCCGCAAAATTGTACAATCAATCCAATAATTAAAAAAAAAAAAGAAGAAGAAAACAATTAGGCCAACCTCGCTTCACTTAAGGAGCGACACATGAACACATCATCGCAGTCCACATGCAATTGTTTTGCCAAATCAAATCTATTTTAATCGCCAACAGATCATGTATGTACACACACTCCTATTCCGCTCATATTTACCATGTCCTAATGCCGTGTAACGACGGCACCCCGGTACCGGTACCGGGCGAGAAGGTGGCACCGGGCCCGTTGCTCAGGTCCCCAAAGTTCAGGTAGGTCCCGCTGGGGGACCCTGCAGGGCCGGCCTGCATGGCGGCCTGCGGGTGTCCGTACCCGTAGCCGGACCCGCAGCCCTGGGCCTGGTAGTTGGTGCCGAAGGTCGGGTAGTTCGTGTATCCGAAGTGGTTCAGGCCCACGTTGTAGGACGGGTTGTAGTTCACCGCGTCCGCCTGCAGGCACGGCTTGCCGTCGCGGACCAGCACCGGCACCGAGATCCTCCTGGGCGGAGGAGGTGGTGGATGTAGACCCACCATCTCCAGGCTCTGGTCCTGCCGCTGTCGCTTGCACTTGTAGCGCCGGTTCTGGAACCAGATCTTGACCTGGGTCGGGGTGAGCTTGAGCAGGCCGGCCAGGTGGTCCCGCTCCGGGGCGGACAGGTACTTCTGCTGCTTGAAGCGCCGCTCCAGCTCGTACACCTGGGCCTGGGAGAACAGGACCCGGGGCTTCCTCCTCTTCCTCAGCTTGGGGTGGGACCCCTCCTGGGCCTTCAGGGGGTCCACACACACATCTGGAGAGGTGAGGTCTCCTGCACGCGCACACACACACACACACCTAAGTCCTGACAAACTTATGTAATTCATGTTATTTTTGGATACAGGCCTTCTTTGGTGTGGCCTTATAGTGAGCTAAGTTACGCTGTAAATAAATAAAATAAATGGTCATCATTGTGGTTATTTCGATGCGCAAAAATATATGCCATTGATAATTATTGCATTTATTTATAACGTTTTAAGAAAATATTAGATTAGTGGCTTATTTTGCCTGCAAAAAGTCAGATTAAGATCATTGTAATTGTTGGACTGACCGTCTCTGTGCTTCTCCTTGAAATAGTGACATTTCCCGTCCAGGTCCAGGTCCAGGTCCTTAATGGACTTGCCATAGAAAGAGGCGATACTGCGACCGACCTTGGAGTCGTGGAGGTCCTCTCCGAACCCCGGGTCTCCGGAGGGACAGGGACCCTCCTCCCGGAGACAGGGACCGTCCCGGAGGGGGGAGAGACCCTCCCGGAGGAGGAGGGAGGAGGGTCCCTCCCGCAGGGGCTCCTGCTTGAAGCGGGCCAGCATGCAGGAGTCCATCCGGGAGGACATGTCCATGGAGGCCATGTCCTCATGACTCTGCTCCAGGTTCAGGATGTCCTTCACGGAGAAGGGGGTGGACGTGCTGGGGTTGGAAAACATTGCCAGCACCTATTAGCCTCATATGGAGGCGACGCGAGACTCCCTCGTTTCCTCTAATATTTACTGGACCAAAGTGTTGGTTTGTTATAGCGGGATGGACTGGAGTGAAGTGGGCATTTGAAATGTCAACTTTGTCTCCAAACTTTTTTTTTTTTTTCCGGGCCTCCCTTTTTTTTGCAGCTGGTGACGCAGAGGAGAGAGGTGGGGAGGAAGGGGGGGGGGGGGGGGGGGGGGGGGGGGGGGGAGGGAGGGAGGGGGGGAGAGAGGTGAGGAGGGGGGAGCCACAGTCCCGGGACGTGGAGCCAGCCTCTGGGGCACGCACGTCTGGTGACGTAGCAGCAGCCACGCAGACCCACTCTGTCTGGTTAATGTTGTCCACTGGACCAGCTTCAGCAGGACTGCTGAACACACAGACATGTCTTTTGGACAATTGTCTTTCTTTCAGTAAAAATGTAGTGGCAAAACCTCTAATGCGTTTATTGTATGAATTAAAATACAGTAATAAAGTATTGAGCATCTCAGCTCTCCATGCTGTGTCCCAGAAAGGGTTTGGTGCCCAAACTTGCTCTACTGACATCCTTGCAGTACCGACCAGTGATATATTGTTGTTTTACTTTCTACTGACAAATGCACTTTAATAATGATAATAATAATGATAATAATAATGATAAAAGATAATGATAAGATGGCAAAGTTAATAAGATAAAAGCGTCTGCTAAATGCCCTATACATGTAAGAAGAGAAATATCGTGTGTGTGTGTGTGTGTGTGTGTGTGTGTGTGGGGGGGGGGGGGGGGGGGGGGAGTCAGGCTCGCCTGATGGTGTGATGGTCGGGAAGTGAGGGAGACAACACGCATCGGCGCGAGGAGGAGGAGGAGACCACAGGTTGGGCCCCCCTGAACCCGAGACCCGGAGCGCCACACCCTGGTGGTCTGTCCTCCCAGTCCCAGAGGTCCTGGTGCCACCGGGACCGGCTTATCTGGACGTGATAACAGACGACAACAAACCCGCTGCTCCAGTCCCCACCCAGGCTGCGGGCCGCGACTCTGACCCTTCACTTTCTATATAATCAGTATCATTTTCCTTTTTATTTTTTATTTCTCCTGTGGATAAGGCATTGGTTATATTTTTAAACATTTCAATAATAC
Organism: Merluccius polli; assembly: GCA_030340625.1. Lineage (NCBI taxonomy): Eukaryota > Metazoa > Chordata > Actinopteri > Gadiformes > Merlucciidae > Merluccius > Merluccius polli. Next base: position 3,652 of record JAOPHQ010005315.1, read on the forward strand.
ATAATCATAAGTGTGTTTATATATATATATATATATATATATAATCTATATATATATATATATATATATATATATATATATATATAGCCTTTATGTTTTGAGTTTACTTGTTATTAATGACGCACGCACGGTGCCAAACAAGCACACTAATTGATTTTACGGAAAACAATTTAGTGCGTAATTACTCATTTCCAATGCAGCGCCGCTGCGCTGCTTTAAGAAGAGAAATATCGCGTGTGTGCGTGCGTGCGTGCGTGTGTGTGTGTGTGTGCGCGCGTCTTTTTTTATTTCTCTCCAGTGGATAAGGCATTGGTTATATTTTTAAACATTTCAATAATACATAATCATAAGTGTTTTTTTTTTTTAATATATAGTTTTGTGTTTACTTGTTATTAATGACGCACGCACGGTGGCAATCAAACTAATTGATTTTATAGAAAACAATTTAGTGCGTAATTACGCATTTCCAATGCAGCGCCGCTGCGCTGCTTTTCCCCTCTGCACTGTTGGCACTAAAGCCAGTAATGCGTGTGGAGACGGCGGCCAGGCAGACAGACAGCATTATCATGTGTTTTATCTGCAGGGATTTAGCTCGGCCACGGGCTAAATGGGTCGCCTGTCTCCGTCTCCAAGCCGGTGTTTATAGTGTTAAAGACTATTCTGCGCGCCTCGCCAGCTGATGAATGGCCGTGAGATGTCTCTTAGGTTCAACACTGAGCGGCAATAATTGGAGATGTAGAGTAAACCAAGATGGTAAGCACACGGGGAAATGTATATAGGCCTAAGGCGTGAATGAGGGGGGGGGGGGGGGGGGGGGTGGCTCCTGACACGCGCGTAAAGACAGCAACAAGTCTGGTCTGGGGGGGTCAGGTTACCTGCTGCTGCTCTCTTATCAGTTAGTTTTAAACACTTTTTGTGTGTGTGTGTGTGTGTGTGTGTGTGTGCAGTTTCCTCAGACTTGGTTAAAGCTGATTAATCAAAAGGTTTTTGTCTTTTTGTCATTTCGTGCACACTGTAACACTGTAGTGTGACGGTGTGACAGGTCCAGGGTAAACATGTGGTCCGTGTCCCCTAATGCGCTGAGCCGCGGCGGCTCCGCGTCCGTCTCTCCGCGGCGCGTCGCCAACTCAGATAAAGAGATAGATAAGGCTGCTTAAAAACTTCCGCTGCGTCGAGGCGCTGTGTCCGACCTGGTGTGTGTGTGTGTGGGAGGGGGGGGGGTCTGTGTGTGTGTGTGTGTGTGTGTGTGTGTGTGTGTGTGTGTGTGTGTGTGTGTGTGTGTGTGTGTGTGTGTGCACATTGGAGAGGAAGACGTCACTTGGGCTGGGTTTTTTTTTTCGGTCCTAGGGGTCAAAGGTTGTTTAAACCATTAGCTGGTTGGTAATTGGTCTAATTAAGATAAAACGAGCTGATAGAGAGCGAAGTGGATGCAAGTCAGTGCGGAGAAAACATTGTTGCTCTTCTAGGTTCATATGGAAATATGAACATTTCTCACTATTGACTATGGTGGAGATTGTTTTTCGTTTTTGTGCACTTTTGTGCACATTTTTATTTGAAGTATAAAAGTAGGCCTGTATATAGAATATGTTTTCCAATTTCTCTCTTTCTTTTTTATCCTCGTGCATCCGTTGGATTAGGGAACAGTGAATAGGCCTTCATGAAGTGCATCGCATTTAAATGCCAAATACTATACGTCTGTTTTAAATAAGCCTAGGCCTATTTTCTAACGTATTATTATTATTATTATTATTATTATTATTATTATTATTATTAACGGGTTGTACTTGAATCGTTTTGTCTTTTTAGGCCACTACACTGAATTGTGTAGTCTAAAAATGATAAAGTGCAATAAATGTGATAAGAAAATACGAATTAAATTGTCTCACGACGTGAGAAAAGATGACAAGACCTGAACCTCATGTTGTTTCATCATCTCCAACTCCCAGCTGTGGACATTTTGGGAGAGGCCTTATATTAAGGCCTGACGTCACATTAAATATGATCCTAAATAACCTGTACCTGCTCCAGCTTATCCTCAGCATAGCGACACCTGTTCCTCCCCCTTTTGAGGAGAGTCCCGTTTCAGCGGCCCGGCTCCGGTCCCCACGGGCCTGCGGGTTCAGTAATAGCAGACACGGTCCACTTGAAGGCCCGGGTCCAAGGCCGGGCCATGGAAACCGGGGGGGCAATGGGCCCGCAGTTATGGCCCACACAGACCCGTATCATATTCATCAGCAGAGATTGAAATGTCACCAAGGCTGCGGCGGCTGGCGGCTGCGTGGGAAGCAGGACGCGGTTCGTTCCCGTCCCGTAATACTGGGCCTGATCGCTGAGCAGCACCGCCACCTGGTGGCCGCTGGTGGTGGAGGAGGTGATGGTGGAGGAGGTGGTGGTGGTGGAGGTGGTGATGGAGGAGGAGGTGGTGGAGGTGGTGATGGAGGACGTGGTGGAGGTGGTGGAGGAGGTGGTGGTGGTGGTGGAGGTGGTGATGGAGGACGTGGTGGTGGTGGTGGTGGTGGAGGTGATGGAGCAGGTGGTGATGAAGGAGGTGGTGGAGATGGTGATGGAGGAGGTGGTGGAGGTGGTGGAGGAGGTGGTGGTGGTGGTGGTGGTGGAGGTGATGAAGCAGGTGGTGATGAAGGAGGTGGTGGAGATGGTGATGGAGGAGGTGGTGGAGGTGGAGGGGGTGATGGAGGAGGTGGTGATGGAGAAGGTGGTGGAGGTGGAGGTGGTGATGGAGGAGGTGGTGATGGAGGAGGTGGTGGTGGTGGAGGAGGTGGTGGTGGAGGAGGTGATGGGGGGGGGGGGGGGTTGGTCATAATAAGTGGTCTGTTGTACATAGGGCCCCTTTGCTGTGTGCATGTTGAATGAATGAATGAATGAATGGATGAATGGATGAATGAATGAATGGATGAATGGATGAATGCAGTCCCAGTCCCAGTGAGTTGAGGTGATTCACGTCTGTTGCTGGATATTAAATGAAACGGCGGCCGCGTCAAGTGCCGTCTGTCCACGCATCGTTTATCTCCGTCATCTTTTTCTTCTTCTTCTGTGGTGGTGGTGGTGCAGCTGGGTGTGTGTGTGTGTGTGTGTGTGGGGGAGGGGGGGCAGCAGCATCCCTGCCCCTCGTCAGACTCCCACTCCCACGGGAGCGGTGGACTCAACGCCCTGGTTCATGTTCTGAGGCTTGGCAGGGCATCACAGGACGAGCCGCGGGTTCAAGGTGGTGTGAGCCCCCCCCCCACCCCCCCCCCCCCCCCCCCCCCCCCCCCAGGGGCCTGCTGCGCGGCTGCCCCTGCGGCTGATGGGCCCCGCAGGGCCGCTTTAGTTTGGTCTACACTTCCCTGCAGCTGATGTTTGGAGACATGGAGAGATGTGATGCTGCTCTTTTCTTTTTTCTTTCTTTTTTTTAACCCTTTGGTTAAATTGGGATAGGCGGCCATGGGGTTCAAACTGGGAGTCAAACACCTTAACAACTACTCCTGCTTTTAAAAAATAAAATAAAATAAAAATAGTTTATTCATCAAAATGGTTTGCTATGAATGACTTGCTGTTTGGGCTGTTGTCCATCTGCTGATTATCGTGTATATGGAGTTGAATATTTAGTTTAATATTCAGATTGGCCAGGTGATGGCAGCATCACTCAGCAGTGCACTGGTAATCACTTGTTTTTGTCTGTCTGTCTGTCTGTCTGTCCCTCTGACTGTCTGTCTGTCTGTCTGTCTGTCTGACTGTATATCTGTCTGTCCCTCTGACTGTCTGACTGTCTGTCTGTCTGTCTGCCTGACTGTCTGTCTATCTGTCTGTCTGTCTGTCTGTCTGACTGTATATCTGTCTGTCTGTCTGTCTGTCCGTCCGTCTCTTCCTTCTGCTTATATTGCTACAGTGATTGTGTTGTCAAACTGAGAAGCCAGTCCAGTATATTCAGTATGCGTCGGTCTCCAGGACCTGATCCAGGGTCAGGTTGGGTTGTGTGGGGTTTGTTACAGAGTCTCTATCTTTTCAACTTCTTCCTAAAACATTTTGTATTGTTTGTGTTGTATCCTCCCCACGCCTCGCTCTTGTATGATCGGCTATCGTCATGTTTCTAAGAGTGTTCCACAAAAATAACTAAAAATGTCGCAGTTTCTCATTATCTTGCAGGCCTGAGCTAAGTGCTACGCTAACCCACAGCCTCGGTCTTGGGGGACAACATCTATAAAACAACAGTGTACTGTAGATAACTCCACCACCGATATGTAGCCCGGTATCACCTGTTGCTCTGTGGATGAGACCGCCCCCCCAACCCCCCCTCACCCCCCCCACCCCCCCACCCACCATCATCCCCCAGGATCCTTCCTCGCTGCATTTCTCTGGCCATGGCCATTGGCCAGATGTGTCTATGTGTCCCTGAGGTAATACGATGTCTCGGTCTGGCGTAGCACCTCGGTGCGATGGACCTGCGTCACAAATGCTCAACGGACCCTTCATTCAGCCAATAATGCCCCCCCTCTCTCCCCCCTCTCCCTCCCACCCTCCCACCCCACCTCACCCCATCCCGCCGGCCCAGCGTACACGAATGCTGGCTGGCTGGCTCTCTCCTCCGCTCCAGCAGCGCTGTTGGACTGTAGACTAGCAGAGAGAGGAGAGAGAGGAGTGAGGTAAGGGCTGTGGCTAACAGGCTTAATGATGCCGGTTGTAATGAGCTCTTCTGGAGGAACCTGATTGGCATCGCCGTGCCAACGGATGATTCATCGCGACAAAGACTGAGAGGATGGAAAAGGCTGCTGGGACACCCATGCTCTCCGGTGCACGTCTCTGGTGGACGACGTGCCATCCGCTGCCCCGTCGTCGTATCCATGCCCGCATTAGCACACACCAGCACACACACACATAAGCACACCCACACGCTCACACACACACACACACACACACTTGTGTACACGTACACATACTTGTACACACACACACACACACAGTGCAAGTTCCTGTCGAGCAGCAACACACCTCCAATAAAAAGAGAAACTGAGGCAGTCCATTGACCTCTGACCTTTAACGTTGACTCACCTTGATGTCGCGACGGGCAATAGCATGCTAATCGTTAGCCCTGGTCTCTCTCTCTCTCTCTCTCTATAATGGGAACAGTATGTGAAGAGAGTGTGTGCTCCATCCAGACCTTTTCTAATTGCCCCTGCCACAGAGGCCTGAGACAGCGAGACCCTGTGTTCCCAGCAGGTCAAGCATGCTTGTGTGTGTGCGTGCGCATGAGTATGTCCTAGTGTCTGTGTGTGTGTGTGTGTGTGTGTGTGTGTGTGTGTGTGTGTGTGTGAGAGAGATGGAGAGATGGGGAGATGGGGAGATGGCGAAAGCCAGAGAGAGAGAGACATGTGTAGACAGAATCATCGCTAAGGTGGTACTACTCCTCCCCCTGGGTTCACCACCGCTCACCTCCAGGGCCAGCATGGCCTTTAGAACCAAGATGGAACCAAGATGGCCCATAAGGAGAGCCATTCATCCATCATTAATATCATCTACTGCTGGCCAGAGCCCAGTGGGCCGATACGAGATGAGAAGTAAGGGGTGAGGAGAGCCACCATCCCGGTGGTGGAAGGGGGGAGAGACACGGGAAGAGCTGGGGTTGGTGGTGGGAGGGGGGGAGAGACACGGGAAGAGCTGGGGATGGTGGTGGGAGGGGGGAGAGCCACGGGAAGAGCTGGGGATGGTGGTGGGAAGGGGGAGGAGACCCTGGAAGAGCTGGGGATGGTGGTGGGAGGGGGAGAGACACGGGAAGAGCTGGGGATGGTGGTGGGAGGGGGGAGAGCCACGGGAAGAGCTGGGGATGGTGGCGGGAGGGGGAGAGACACGGGAAGAGCTGGGGATGGTGGTGGGAGGGGGGGAGAGCCACGGGAAGAGCTGGGGATGGTGGTGGGATGGGGGAGGAGACACAAGAAGAGCTGGGGTTGGTGGTGGGAGGGGGGAGAGACACGGGAAGAGCTGGGGATGGTGGTGGGAGGGGGGAGGAGACACAAGAAGAGCTGGGGATGGTGGTGGGAGGGGGGGGAGGAGACCCAGGAAGAGCTGGGGATGGTAGTGGGAGGGGGAGGAGACCCAGGAAGAGCTGGGGATGGTGGTGGGAGGGGGGAGAGACACGGGAAGAGCTGGGGATGGTGGTGGGAGGGGGAAGAGACATGGGAAGAGCTGGGGATGGTGGTGGGAGGGGGGGAGGAGACCCAGGAAGAGCTGGGGATGGTGGCGGGAGGGGGGAGAGACATGGGAAGAGCTGGGGATGGTGGTGGGAGGGGGGAGAGACCCAGGAAGAGCTGGGGATGGTAGTGGGAGGGGGAGGAGACCCAGGAAGAGCTGGGGATGG